>JALJCO010010733.1:0-63593 GCA_023101725.1 Atherinomorus stipes | reverse complement strand
AGTTTTTTTAATACTTATGGGTGATGAAGCGTTAAAAACTAAAAAGAACGAGCCCACCCACGTTTCTCTCAGTTGCCTTCAACAGGCTGTGTGCTGCAAAATGTGCTGCAATTCGGTGGCCAAATTTCCCGCGCTGCCCTGCGGATGTGACGTCAGATGACGCTGCATCCGCGTCCCCAACAGTTTTGATACAGGACGAAGACGTTCATGGTAAATTCAAACACTGTAAGCGATAGTTACGGATTCTTCTGCCGTCAGCAAACGATCCAGATCAACTGAAAGATACTAAAAAGTGTAACTACGGAGAAAAAGACTTAATCAGCGTAGTAAACAACATTATAGCTTCAGTTTGTGCACGCTCCCGTGACGGCTTGGTTCATGGCTGCAGTGACCTGAAGCACCAGTCAAAGCAGTTGCGAGTTTCATTTCTTGATCTTGCCTCAAGTCCCTTTAACAATAATGAGCAAAATAAACAAGAATTTTGTAAAGGCAGTAAAGAAACAATGGGAACTAGGCAGGATCTTCCTCCAGTCATGTGTGTCTGTAGTCTACCTGTGCGCCTGCGTGTGCTGCTGTCAGGCGCTTCTCACTGCACCAGTGCCTTTTAAAATGTCAACATCTGATACTCCAGCATGTTCTTGCTGAAGAAAATACGTGAGTGGGAACAGGACCGCCCTTGATTGGACAGCGTCAGAGGAAATGATGAGGGAAACTGTAAAATATGTCTTAATACTATGTAAAATATGTTTTCTGTCGCCCGTGTCTGACATCAGACATCATCATACATCAGGAAAGTAAAGCTGCCCGTGAGAACCGTGAAGACGACCTAAACATGAGTGTCTCATCTTCATCCCCTCATTTCCTGAGACTGAATCAGTCATGACATCATATCCTGTACAGGATCAGTTTCTTATCTGGTTCTGTTTTCGCCAGAAGATGTCAGAGCATGGGCAAAGCCTGCTTTAGGAGACTGGTGGTTTGGTTGGTTGAACGATTGTTTAGGATGTTGACTTTTTAAAGTTGAATGATCATTCATTTAATATATACAGAATCAAATAGTAGTAGTAGCCAATATAAATATATTATATATGCTCATTTAAACAACAAATCATACTAATGAATTAACAGTTGATAGATAAATATTGTTACAAGATTATTATTAGAATATATATACACATTGCCTAGATATAGAAAAAAATGTGGGCTTTCTATGAATTCTGTTTCAAAATGTTTATTTTGAGGAATACAGTGTTTAGTTATCACTACACAAATTCTCTTGTTCGTATGGTTTAACTGTCTGGATGATGTGATTTTCTTTCAAGTCATATAAGAAGCAGCAGCAAAAAAACAAACAAAAAAAGCATGTTAATTTTAATAAGTGTCATCCCACTCTAAGTTCTATATTTTAAAAGTTAATTGTTGCACACTCCACACAAACAGATCTCCTTTGGGTGCTGGTGCTGCCATGTGATATGTGCATGACAGTCCCTCATTAACTAGGTTTTATTGATAATGCAATAACTAAGTTTTGTGTGTATGGCACTTTGTTATATTTTCTTCACTGTATTTCAAATAGAGATGGATGCAATTACAACCTATGTAGCCTAAATAACAGCACTTTATGCAACAATGTTGCATTAAAAACGTGTTCATTGCAGCATTTCAAGCTTTAAATGTGACCAAAGGCTTTATTGATCACCTCTTTCCTAAAAGCACTGGCACAAAATAAAGCACTGTTGTGGGTGCCCCATGCCACGGGTGTCAGGCCCGAGGTGGTCATGTCTCCGATGAGCGTCGTGGGTGTCCCTTATTTTTCTTTCTGAAAGGTGGCAACCCTACTTGACAGTTCACTCAAAAGCTAATTTGATTGAAAAACAAACATTACAGCACTACAGTAAATGGGAGAACAACATGGTTTCTTCTAGTTTTCCACCAGTTGTTGTAGCCAACAGCAACCATCAAACCTTCAAGCTGAAGGTTGCCAGGTAATGTAAGAACAGGCTGAAGTGTGACACCAGTAATTGCTAGCTAGCTAACAACTAGCAAATTAACAAGCATCTTGTATGTCGTAAAGGAGGGCTATAACGATACAGATGCTCTCTTTTCATGGATAAATTCCTTACAACTTATTAAACTGTGTGTATTGAGCCTCAAAAGTTGTTTTTTTTTGTTTATTTGTAAACATAACCAATAAAGCAATGTCAAGAAGATACTTAACCCACCATTCCTGTTATTCCTGTTATACTTCATTACCAAAGCCAAAAGCAAAAATGCTCCAGCAACTTTCCACAGACAGTTACACAGCCATATAACTGAGAACTTTTAATGGCAGTCATCTTTTCATTTAATTATTTTAATGCAATGTCTAAAAGTGATGTCACCGAACAATAGTCATGAAACAACTACAGTAATAGGAAATAGGTATTGAAAGAAAGCATCCACAAACTTTAAGTGAATTTCTGAAAGAACATGAAGTCCTGCAACGCCAACATTTTCATATTCAAATACTTTCCAGTATAAATGAATAAATGGGCTATGCATTAAGCCCCTTCCAGACAAGAGACATGCAACATTAATGACGTCTCAGACAAAGACATGACCTAGATTGAAACATATGTTGCTCTTAAACCCCTCAGCAGTGATGATGCCTTTCTAAATGCGCAAGTCGCTCTTTCTTCTGACACTAATGCACCTATATATGGATGCAAGCTTTTGAACTGGACACTGACTACAAGCTGGGTCGGCCCTCACTTTTTTAGATCAAAGAACACAGCATCCATTATTTTCAAACAGAATTTCAAATTTCAATCAGTCTAACCAGTTTTTCACTTATTTGGGTCATACTGTATTTATGTAATGCTTCTTTTTTACATGATAGAGCTCTAAATGTATTTGTGGATGGAACACCAAACTTTGTTAACAGACAGATTTCTGACAGTTTTCCTGAGTTGTTGCCATTATTTCTATGACCAAATCATATCCAGTTTAATATTGCACCACCAAGAGCATCACATGACCAATACTTATTTTCCAAATGAAGTTTAAAAAAAAAAAAAAAATCAGAGTACATCATTCATAAGTGTGAAAGATTATTCATAAATGGAAAATATGTATGATAGTGGCCAATCTTCCAAAGAAAGAATCCCTGTAATTTCCCAGTCAAAGTCAAAACTTCATTTCAGTTCAGTGGGACTTTGAGAGGAAAATGCCTTTTAATTACCTAAAACAGTGTTGTAAAGAAATGCGGACACACGTTTCTCCACTTCAAAGTGAGAGTCTAATGATGTCATACAAAAAATGACCGTGTTATTTCTGGGAAAAATGGTTTTAAATACTTAATTATGGGATATACTTGGTTTTTTCCAGTCTGTTTCTGCATTTAGGATGACAAGAAACCTTGTAATTAGTAATATGTTTTTTTTTCTAAACATTTGAATTTGTATTTGAAGAGTGAAAAATTAAAAGCTCACTTTTTCGCAGATTTTGTTTATTGCAGGGGGTTTCAGAATCTAACCTCTGCAACAAAGACAGACCATTAAAGTTCCTGTAAAATGAAACAGGCATGTTGCTTGTAAAGAGATGCAGAAGTGACTAAACATAATAGACCAAGAAAAAAACGAGTTGAAATGGAGGGAAGATTAGTGGGGAATATTTAGTTATATTTTTAGATAATTGTTTGATCTTAATCTAGTCAAACATTGGAAAATTGTGAGATGAGATACTGTATGAGCAATGGTTCATCTTTTTCTGTTGTGTTACTATTAGCACTGAACCACCTAAACGTAAAAATTGTTGCAGGTTTTTGCAGCACCACAGATTTCCAAGGGAGGTCAAGCAGAGTTAGTTGAGAAGAAATCTTGGTTTTTGGGCTTTTGCTACTGTAGAAGGGTGTGGAATCATTAGTTTTTTTTCTGCTACTGTAGATATCAGCATCTATCAATGAACCTTTAAGTTGAGATTTAATGTCGTTTTTCAATCTTATGTGACTAAAACACATAAAATGGATGAACCTTATCACTTTGAATCACAATCAATGGGTAACTACGTGTAAGTACTCTCTTCCTCACAATAAGTTGATATTTTTAACAATTTGATATAAAGTTGATGTACAGTTAATGTACAGTATGGCCTACATTGTCATTGTAAATTTGAACTGGTTCTCTTCCTGTTTACAGTAAATAAAGGTGAAATGGTCATTGTTCCTGTTACAAATTTTATATATCTTGGTTTTAAATATTCTTCACACACTGAACAGCGTTTTCCCGACCACATTATTCCTAATTCAATGCCAGTCTGTACAGTTACGAGGCATGCTATTTTGATTTAAAGCTATTTGTTGCTTTCCTCACGCTAAAGTAAAAACCCAGACCATTGCATGCATGCTTCTTTAGTCTTCTCTCAATATGTGTGTACAACCACTGTCTCCATGCTAAAAGCCGCCTAATTCAATCTGTGCATGTATTACATGAGTCCTATCAGCTGTAAGCTGAGAAGGAAAGCCATTTGTAACAGTACACTTTAAAGGCAATTTGACTAAATGAGTGAATTTCAATCATGAATGATTGTTTTTCATGTTCTAAGTGTATTTACTATCAGTTTCAGGTTTTCATCTTAATGCTTGTTGTGGCAGTGGGAGAGGGGAGTGGGTAATGTCCTTTTGGGAAATAAAGTCTCGAGATAGGAATCGTTACGAATTTTGTGATTCTGGTTCCATTATTGATATCACTTTTCGATTCGGTTCCTTATCGATTCTCATCAAATGATGAAATATAGTATGAACGGCTTTGGTTGCAGTTACTCTTTCATTTAAAATATGCATCAGCATTTTGAGCAACAGGAGGAAAAAGTCCGGCTGCTCTTCGCTGGAGCGACTGCTTCCTCCTCCATCTCACTAATTAAACTGAAATAAACCTGTAGACCTCCATAAACTGGTGCTGGTTCTTACACCTGAGAGGCCAGTTTAAACCGGCCGGCGGCCACGAAAAGGAAAGAGAAACGAAACCTAAGACGCATTTCACAGCTGTGCTGCGTTCAAGACAGCTGGGAAATAACAAGATCATCATCAGCCCAACAAGGATAAAACTATTAAAAGTACATGTGGGCTTGGTTACAAAGCCAATACTGAAATCAATTAAATCTACAATATTTTGGGGGGGGGGGGGGGGGGGGGGGCAAAGAATGTTTCAGGGGCTCCAGTTCCTCTAAAAAACAGGCCTAACAACATATTTGTCCCTGGTAGTTTAAAATACTGATATTAGTGTCTGATTTTGAAGTGGTTAATGTGTTTTCTGACCTTTGCTCTGTCCGCGGTGCTGGAGCCTCATGTGAGGACGCAGGGGGGGTAGGGGAGTGGAGGGGGCACCCTGCCTATGTAATGGTTGGAAACACTGAAATAGAAACAAAAAATGCTTTATTTCACCTTTTTGAAGTTTATTACATCGTCTCACTGGGTCTGCGCAGGCCGGACATTTCGCTAATTGGGGTTTGCTGCTCTTTCGGGGCTTTAAGCAGTAGTTTAAGCAGCAGCAGAAAATAAACACCATTGTTTGGTTTTAATATTTTTAGATAATTTTTTAGCCTTTATATGAGTAAATAAGGCTTAAAGGGTTGAGACAAGGGAAGTTCGATATTGGCTTTTTTCCATATATCCAATAATGTCCAATTCTTAATTTACAATATCCAATATCAACCGATACCGATATACAGTATGCAGACAACTGTAAGGTTGTATCTCTCATATTTTGAGAAATCCAACTATTTTCTGCTCCGGGAGGAAAATCCAAAAATATCCTTAACTCAGCCAGAGGAGTTCATTTTGGACATGTGGCTGCCAGATATCAGATACTAGCAGGTATTAGCCAACATGTGACTGATTATAATGTTTCTGACAACTTAAACAACAACTTAAAACCAGACATGTTATAAGCAACTTCAAAGCAAGTCAGTCTGTAGCAGCAGCAGCTGCACCGTAGTCACATGACTCTAAAAGGAATGCTGGGATATGAAGTTCTTCCACAATAACAGGGACTTTTCTACATGCTGGGGTGGCGCTGATGGAATGAATCTTGAGATCACATTGTTCCATTACGAGATTTCGTAAGTGAAAATATTGGTCAGAAAAAACTATACAGATATTTTCCAATATTACATTTTAATGCCAATATGAGCCGATAATATCGGTGGGCCAATAATATTGGACGTATTTAGTTGAGATCAATGTTTTGTACCTGTGCACCTTATGTGGAAGTATTTACATTATTTTCACTAGGGACGTCCTGATACCGATGCCAGTATCGATACTTGCTTTGATACTGGCCTTTTGCTGTGCTCGCACTTGTGAAATACTCGCTCACGACAGCACCCGATATCCCCTGGACGTCACGTGACTCACTATGTTTATGCCGCCATGCTGGCAGAAAAATACTCTTCAATGTGATCGGTGGCTTTGAGTTTATATCTTTTTTTAAATCAGAAGATGCTTTCCATTAAACAAGGATTGAAAACAAACCTGACCCGTATCATGTTCCTGGGATACTTTTGAAAACGTTGGTGGCAGTCAGAGCGGACCTTTTTTTTCTTCTCTCCCTCCCTCCCACTGGACCTGCGGTATACCCCCACATACTAAACATACAGTTTCAGACATTTCATTCAGGATTCACTTTGTCTGTGGTAAGTTTCCTGCTAATTCTGTTTCCTACGCTTTCCAAGATGTTTCCAAGAGGTGCATTGCGCAAGTTTAAATGTTAAATACTATTCTTTTTTTTCCCTCCACATGCTCTTACAATTGCTTAATATGTAGAATGAGCCAATCTTTCTTCCCTGTGGTGGTCTCTAATACTGTTTCTGAAAGCTCAATGTGAGAAATTCAGGTAAAAAGCCTCAAGGGGGCATTTGTGGGGGAGACGAGCTGCGCGTTCTCGTTCGTCTGGCTGCAGTTGCACCTGCACCGGTGTTGTGCACTGCAGGTCTGCGCATGTTGTGTTGTGCACTGCAGGTCTGCGCATGTTGACACAACACTACCTGCTGCTAAAAGATGGAGAGCAGATGCGTCAAAAACCCCAAGTCAGACTCCAGTAAGACAAAGAAGAAAAGTTTTGTCTTGTGAGACAAAGAGAACCAAACTGGAGTCTGACCCATCCCCACAGCAGGGGGCTGTTTTTTTGACACAACACCGGCAGCACCGGAGTAAGACGGGAGTAAACAACCGAGGAGCTTTTTTCTTTCTTTTTTTTAATTGGAGGGAGCTCCGATCCAGTCTGGGAATGAAAAGGGACCCACAGTTGGCTTTCTTCTTACAAACAAGGTAAATGTGATGTATGATGGAAATAAGGATGCATAATATTGCAATGTTTTTAGCATGTAAATGCAGCGGTATGACAGCCATATGACTGTTTCCGGGTAAGAGATACACTCTTGTCATCTTGTTAAATTTAGTTGATGCGGTAATTTTATAAGATAATTGTGGTCTCAGCCTGTGAATTTAGATATTTAAACTACATGCAAGCGTTAGCCTGTTGTTAGCGTTAGCACACAGTCCATCAGTTTATTCAATGATCAAACCATAAACAACTTGCAGATTTATAACTTTATTACTTCAGGAGACATCGTGACTTTAACTCTGGGCTCAGACTGAGTTAAATTAGAGACCAACGCAGTCGAAGCAGCTAATGCGTGTGCACGGCATTAGCGTCACTTCCACTTGTCGACAGAGGGGGCGAACTTTTGGAAAAAAAAAACCTGGAACTTGTGCTGTAGGCTACTCCTTTAAAGTTGTACTTCCATGGTCATTTCATTAATATTTCTGTGTTCTCCATTATTATTGAATGCATTCTGCATCGTTTCTGTTTAAGAAAACCTTCTGGTATCTTTGTATCCAGCTGTATTTGTATACTAGAAGAGAGGCTTGTGGTCCAACGGCAGGCTTTTCCAGGTCCTTCTCATGAATTTCTGTCTGATTGGCTGCCTCCCATCAGTGTATGAAGGAAGCTCCGCCCTCCGCTCTTATTTTGTTACAGACAGGAAATAGAGCCAACAAACAAGTTTGTTCCGCCATGCTAACAAACAGTTAGCTAATTAGCTTCTCAACTCCGAAGCTACAGTCGTGCTGTCTTCACTTCTAGTGTGTAGTGGAGGGTTACCTGCCTTCCAATGGACAGATAGAAACCCCACGTGGGATACGCTATTTGCAATGTGACGTAGAAGTGCGAGGCTGTTCCCGATTCGCTCTTCTCTTCGTATTGTTTTTCTGATGAGAAAACACAGCCGACTGGGAGGGGACGCAACGCTAGCAAGTCAGCATGTGTTAGTAAACAAGGGGAAACCCTCCATATTTCAGAAGGAGCAAGTTAAACGGGTTTTCAGTGGAAGGAGGCCTTTAAAGCTGGCAATGTTGGGAACACGGTTTGAGCAAATGACATTTAAAAAAAGAACACACCACCCGAAACCACGCCTTCAGAGCACAGAGATGTGTGAGCCGATGTTTTATGAGCAGGTTAACGGCAACAGCTGAGTGGATAGCTTGTTAGCTTGATAGTAAACAGCTGACAAACTACGTTTTGAAAAGCTTTAATCCACTCACCCCCAAGTCCTTCTGCGGTTTAAAAAGTCCACACTGCAAACGTCAGTGCCTCCGAGACTTAATCCTTATCTGCTGTTTTGTTTTGGTTTTTTGGGGCAGCAACAGTTAGCAGTCCGTTAGCTATATTTGTTTACAGTGAGCGGGGGGTCATGTAGGGGACGGAGAGAGGGGAGGGACAGAGACAAGACATAAAGGCATCGATTCGTTCTTTCTATACTGTACGTTGCAAATGACCAATTCCTGCCTTTCGGAGCAAATGGCAGGGGTTGGTCAGAGTTTTTATAGAACTGCAGCTCTCACAAAGGTCTGACTTTTTTCTTTCCTTTTTATGAATACATGATGTATTGACTACTGTCAGGATGGAAGCACCATTTCACCCAGTATAACAAAAAGTGTTTCTGAGCAGGATTACCAACTCTGGCTTTAAGCTGGCATAAGTTTGAACATGTAAAATTTTGATGATGCATTGCTAAATTGAAACCACAACTGCATCATATGGGCTGTTTATTATCTTCTAACGACTTGTTCTTAGCTTTTCATACTCATCAATTAGGTACTCTGATTGGTACGTGGTATCGGCAAGTACTCAAATGCAAGTACTCGAACTTTTACTTGGTTGGCAAAAAATTGGCATCGGGATAGCCCTAATTTTCACACTGTAACATAGTAACACATACAGTATTATATTATATACAGTTAACTGGTATGTTACAAGTGGTTACAGCAGTTAGATTCTGTTTAAATAACTTTGGGGCAAATATTGTTGT
Source organism: Atherinomorus stipes (assembly GCA_023101725.1). Lineage (NCBI taxonomy): Eukaryota > Metazoa > Chordata > Actinopteri > Atheriniformes > Atherinidae > Atherinomorus > Atherinomorus stipes. The sequence continues at coordinate 54,248 of JALJCO010010733.1, read as the reverse complement.
GATTGGTGTGTGTGGTCAGAGTGGCTAAAGGATGGCAGAAAACAAGAGGTCCTCCAAAACAACACATTCTCACTCCCAGCTCGTCATCTGTTGACGCTTGGGCAGGCTCCCTCCCCATCGCCTGTCTACGTGCTGGGTATACCCATCTCGTACATATGTGACACAGCGGGTCTCCCATTGAATGTTATGGAAATCCCTTACGTTTTGACTTAAAAAGCGTCCAAAAGCGACTCCTAGTGGTGGTTACGTGACTGCTGAGTTCCCCCTGGTGTGACCAAAAGAAAAATGGCGGATGTCCATTCAATCTTCAGTAGAAATTTATATTTTTCAAGATAGATTGGGGCTTCAGCTTTGTTCAGATCACTTTTCTAGTGCCACATATACATGTTGTTTTCATAATAGCATCATCTTCATCTGCTGAAACATGTACTCTTGCAAAGAGGAGGTGGAGTGATATCTGGAGACATTCGCCCATACACTCAGCAGTAACGTGCAGACATGCGCCTCTCCACACACTCATGTTTGAGTAAAAAAAAGAGTTGCTGTTTTATGTTGAACTCGGCTGCACGTCAGGCTTGAAGAAGTTTGTATTGAGCATCTGCGGATCTATACAGGACGTATGGCTTCGCCATGTAGGCAGACACACCCAGTGAAAAAGGAAACGCAAATCTATCATTTAACCCCTTCGGGGACATAGGCAGGCTGGGGAAACTAAAATATATGATCAATAACCTCAAAAAACACGAATTTCATGCCAGGGGCACTTTAGGGAAAGGAGCTTTGGAAAAGACAATAATAGACTGTACACATGAGCTGCCCTTTGCCTCCTTTATTTTGTGTTCTTCATCAGTCCTGTTTTCCAGGTTGTTATTTTGTTTGGAAACTTCTCTTTGGGCTGCACAGCCACCTTCTGTTTTCACCCACCTGGAAGTTTCCACCTATCAAGTCAGAATCTGGTGATGTCTCTTCATCCCTCAGCCTTCATTAATCCCCAGCCTCAGGGGATCATTCACATCCGTATTTTCCAGAGTTCCTCCTAAGTACTTTTGTCTTTACTGGCTTCCTGCACTAAGGGTTCCCTGCAGACCCAGTGCTACTGTATGGGCTGACCTCAGTGGATGAGGCCTACCCATTTACAGGGCAGGCCCTCCCTTCCAGGAGCTAAACTTTTATTTCCATGTATACACGTTTAAATCAGCACCTCCAAATCCAAGACCATGGGCCTCACCCGGAAAAGGGTGGAGTGTCCTCTCCGGGTCGGGAGTAAGGTCCTGCACCAGGTGGAGGAGTTCAAGTATCTCGGGGTCTTGTTCACAAGTGAGGTTTAAATGGAGCGGGAGATGGACAGACGGATCGGTGCGGTGTCTGCAGTGGTGCGGACTCGGCATCGATCTGCTGTGGTGAAGAAGGAGCTGAGCCAGAAGGCGAAGCTCTCAATTTGGGGACCCCCTCAAAAACAAGATAGTACATCTCAAGGGGTTTATCCTATAAATAAATAAATAAAATAAATAAATAAATTAAAATAAATTTACCGGTCCATCTATGTTCCTACCCTCACCTATGGCCATGAACTATGGGGCATTAACCGAAAGAACGAGATCACGGGTACAACCGGCCGTAATGAGTTTCCTCCACAGGGTGGCCGGGCTCTCCCTTAGAGATAGGGTGAGGAGCTTGGTCATCTGGGTGGGACTCAAAGTAGAGCCGCTGCTCCTCCGTATAGAGAGGAGCCAGATGAGGCTCGGGCATCTGGTCAGGATGCCTCCTGGACGCCTCCCTGGTGAGGTGTTCCAGGCACGTCCCACCAGGACGAGGGGACTACGTTTCCCGGCTGGCCTGGGAGCGCCTCGGGATTCCCCTGGATGAGCTGGCAGCTGTGGCCGGGGAGATGGGAAGTCTGGGCTTCCCTGCTTAGGCAGCTGCCCCCGTGACCCGATCCCAGATAAGCGGAAGAAGATGGATGGAAGGATGGATGGACACTTTTAAATACAGTTTCATTTAAGATTATTCAACAGTAGTTTTTATACTAGTACTAAATTATCATATCTAGAATATTTATCAGATTAAAAATTCAGTCTTTTTTGGTCTGAATAAAGTCAAAATGTAAGACATAAGCCCCGTTTCCACCCGCGGGTCTGGGTCGGGTCAGGTCGGGCCAGGCCGGATCGGGTGGGTTTTGGTACGGATGTGTTGATTTCACGCTGCGTCCCCACAGCAACCTGTACCTTTACTCTGGAGGCGCTGGACAGTGCTGCTACGTGATCGCGTGACATCATCGCCACGCAGCGCCGTTTAACCAAAACACCGCGCCACACATGACAGAAACAAAAGGAGTCACCCCAGCTTTGTTTTTACGCTTGGTCACGCGGGAAGTGAGATTTTTCAACAAATCAATGTATTGCTTTGTGTTAGCTCCACCTCTTTGGTCCGGATCGGTTAGATCAGTACCCCTACCGAAGGGTGGCCAAAAAAGTAGGCCGGGTCGGGTGGATATAAGGGTACCCGTCCCAGTTTTTATCTGTGGAGACGCAAAAAAACGAGTACCGATCCGGCCCGACCCGACCCAGACCCGCTGGTAGAAACGGGGCTATATAAGCAATTACGACCACCTGATTGCTGTTACACAGTGAAGATACAAGTCAAGGGCTATTCATAAGTTTAACATTAAAGGAGCTGTATCATGCTTTTCAAACTTTCCAAAAGTCAAATACAGGCATTTATAAGCTAAATATCTTCCAATCGCTACAATAGAAACTAATTTGGTGTTAAATATTAGTTTTTTAATGCATCTAATTTCCAACATGGAAGTAAGATGGCTGACTGTCCTGAACCACAGAGCTCTCAACCAATTGAAACGTGTTTTACGCTCATTTCATGACGTCGCCCCGAAAGAGACACAGATTCTGAAGGGTCACAGAATTGCTTTCAACACCGGCACCAGCAGCTCACATGGAGGTTATTTGTAAACATTGATGGATAATCGGACTCCGATCGACGGGATAAAACAGACCAGCCTGTTATGGAGCTGTATGCGCTCGACCCAGAGTCTGATATGGAGTTTGAAGTACCACAGAGACCCTGACAAGTAAGTAAATTAGCAAACAAATCATAGGCTAATAATTAGCATTGAGCTGAGAGATGTTTTTCACTCACTGGTGTTGTTGTCTGTCCGTGAGGCGTTTTTATAGTTGGAACTGTGTCAGGTTTCAGAAGTAATCCCTGAGAAAATAACACTTTACTGCCCGAGATTCATGAAGTTGTCAGGAGTGAAGTTCACACACAAAGTTGAGGTTTTTTTTTCTGCTCCTGATGATGAAATCCAACCACTTCTGGCAAGCCGATTTGTCCAGCACAACAACAAAACTTCCATGCCGAACGCAACCACATTTTTCCCAACTTGCCATCCTCTAGAGCTTAAAAAAAAACAAAAAACCCCCAACTTTTCTCCTGAACTCTAGATCAAACGTCTGTTAGCTGCTTGTCTGTGAGGAAATCTTCCTGCAGGCTGTTAGTTTTATCCTCAGAGAGTGTGTATAGGTTGGGATTCTCTAAGAGTTTCTGTTGAACAAAGAGGACGTCTTGCTACAATGCTGCGCATGTGTATTTGACGCTTCGTGATTGGTGCCACCTCATTGTGTATACTGGTGTCAGTCCGTTATGTAAAGGAAGCAATAGCTTGGCCTGAATATTCATATATATTACTCAAATATGCACAAATGAAAAAACGACTTAAATGAAGTTTTTTATGAGAAAATAACACAGTAACATGCTAAAAAGCTTTTAAAAGTACATTATTCATGATAGGGCTCCTTTAAACACTTGTGTTGCGGTGACTTTGTTTGCAACTTCCTCTCCCCCTGATGTTATGTAGGTTTTCCCCGTTTTGATCTATTGAGGACGTTTCTGGGCGGAGATTTGCATATTTGTCTCCAGCCAATGACAGATCTAAGAACGTGGTGCTCTGTGCGGATAAACTCATCGACTGGAGCAGACACCAGATTCCCTTGGTTTCTCAGAAAAAAGGTGGAAGCAGCAAAGAAAAGTACTATGCAATGAAAAGAGCTTTAGATAGTGCACACCAAAAAAACCAGGGTCAATAGGCTTTATGCACAGCTCCACTACTTCCTGAACTTAGTACTGCACCTTTGTGTCCTGTTTTTCATAATTGGATGAACTGATTTATCCAGGTGTGTCTGACCATTAGCTGAGATCAGACACACCTGGATTAATCAGTTCATCCAATCATGAAAGACAGGAAACAAAGGTGCAGTACTAAGTTCAGGAAGTAGTGGAGCTCTGCATAAAGCCCATACCAACGGAAGGGGCTCTCAGTTTGAATGGTGTTTACAAACAGAAATTAGAAAAACTCTGGATCTTTAAACTGAGGGAAAAAAAAAAAGTGGTCTCAGTGACTTTGATCATGAAGAGGCCTGAAAAGATGATCTACTGGAATCACATCACAAAAGTGTACAAAATTTTCTTTGAATCATCTATCATCTATTTATTAATCAAATATTCATTGAATCAGTGTTAAAAAATATAACCATTAAGTAAATCACATTTCTGAGAATATAAACATCTCATTGGTTCAGTTAAAGGCGCTATAGAAGATGTTTTTGGCATTTTAGAAAGCAGAAACTGTTAACAAGTTTTTGAATAAAGCGCATACGCAAGACCAACCTGCTAGATTCACAGCTCCCTCCCCGACCACAGCACAACATTCAAAAGCCACTCCGGTGTTTAGCAGACAGCAGGTACAGATTCTCCCATCATGTCACAAACGCAAATAAAACAGATGTCGTTGTCTGAACGTTGCTAACTGCCAGCAGTGATGTTAGCTACCTGCTGTAAACGTCAGATGAGAGTAGGCCGCTTTCGGCACGCAGTATTACATTCGCCAATCAATCACTCTCATTGATCGTGTCCGCTGTTTGGTTTTTTTTTTGGTTTTCTTTTTTTTTTCTTCTTTGTGGTTTTTTCGGCTTTTTTACCCTGGGGGAGGTTCCCCCTGTTGATAGGGCTGGGAGAAAAAGCCGGCTGGCGGGATAAGGGGGGGGGAAAGGAGGGGAGAGGGGGAAGGGAGGAGGGGGGAGAGGGCGCCGGGGGAGGGCGAGGGCCCCCCGGAGGCCCCCGGGGGGGGGGAGCCGCCGGCCCGGCGGCGGGGTGGCGGGGGAGGGGGGGGGGGGAGGGGCGGGGGGGGGAGGCCGCCGGCCGGCAAGGGCCCCCCACCGCCGCGGCGCCGGCCGGCGCGCGGCCCCCCGGGCCAGGCGGCGGGGCCGGGGGGCGTGGGCCCCGGGGCCGCCGGCGCGGGGGGGGGAGCCCCCGGGCCCGGACCGGCCCGGAGGAAGCCAGGGGGAAGCCGAGGGCAAGCCGCCCCCCCCCCCCCCCCCCCCCCCCCCCCCTTTTCCCCCTTTTTTTTTTTCCCTTTTTTTTTTTTTTTTTTTTTTGTTTTTTTTGTTTTTTTTTTTATTTTTTTTTATTAGTTTTTTTTTTTTTTTTTTTTTTTTTTTTTTTTTTTTTTTTATTTTTTTTTTTTTTTTTTTTATCCCCTACTCCCACTACCTCTCATTCTTTCCCCCTCCTCCTAACCCCTTATTAAAGAACCACCCCTACATAGTCTCGCCTATTACCCGTTGAATTGACCATCAATCACTCTTCCTACTGTAGTAAGAGTGATTGACGGGCCAATACACAAATGAACAATGTAAGGAATGCAGAGATGATGTTCCCCCTTCTTTCTCACCATTATATATTGTTTTTTTTTTTTTTTTTTTTTTTAATTTTTTTTTATTGTGGGGAAGCCATTTTTTTCATATTAAAATATTGTAAAAAAAATAATAATCTATTTTTTTTATAATATTTAAAAAAAAAAAAAGAAAATAAATATCTCCTGTCCCCACAAATAAGCTGCCACAGAAAAAAAAGGGGTCTTCAAAAGCTGCATTAATTATTCACTCATTTATGTACATACTCTTACAAAGGCTCTGGATGGCAGGTTTAAAAATGCAAACAAGAACTCACCAAGTCAATGAAAGCAAAACTCTAAAACTTGTTTCGTGACAATGAATCTCATGAACTTCAGTGGTTGAATGGTGAGGATTATTGGTTTGGTTCCAGAGCGGGAGATCCATGGTCCACTGACTGTCCATATTACAGAGTTGCAGAGGTGGTGTGATGCAGTTGTGGCAACATGTGGAAGTAAGACTTCCAGCATCTCATGGAACTTACCCTAGGGACACACTGCATGCGGAAGCGTGCCGAAGCGCAGCAGTATCATTTAAGCGCCCACGTTAACAGACGGTGTCGACCACATCAGGTGCTTCGTGACACACCGCGCCACGCCACGCCACGTCACGCCACGTCACGCCACGTCACGTCACGCCATGCAATTTCAAAATCGGTGCGTGCCGTTGAGCACTCGTTTAAGTTTCTGTTCTATTTTCTGTGCAAGCCGCAGCCGAATTGGTCAAACAAGGCAGGAAAATAAGTAGGAACTTGAGACAAATCTATCAAAATAAAACCATTTTCAAAGTAAAACACCCAGATAAGTTTTAAAACCTATCTGGGTTTAAAGATTATCTGTCAATCATGTTTTCATCTTTATTGAAAATGCAAGTGGAAGGATTCACACACAGAAATGTCGGCTTTCTGCTTGTTAATAGTATGAAAGCAGAACAGTAGATGTACCCATTGTGGAATGATCAGCTGTATTAGTACAGCGGAGAAGCAGGACTGACTGCCGACTGTGTACGTCCGATGTGGACAGAAAGAGGGGCGGTGTCAACAAGAAAGTCGCGCGCTTCTGCACGCAGTGAATCCCTCGTGTTATTACACCAAAAACTGAGAGCAGATGTGAGTATTTAGTTCTGATGAAGTCCTCACTGAATGAAGGGGCTGAAACCAACTCTGAAGATAATCCTGCAAATTTGCATGAGCAGATTTCGGCACATAGGGATTTGATTTTGAGACAAAGTTTGACAGTGGTCTTTTCTGTATAGTCTAGTATATTTGGAAATCCACCACTCCTCTGTCTCAGAGATCAGAGAGACGAGTGTTCAAAGAGGATGACCGTCGACTGACTAGAGAGGCTGGACAACCTGGAGGGCCTGAAAGCTCCAATCCGAGAGTAAACGTCTGCGTCTGAGCAGGCACCCCATGACAAGTGTGGGCTGGGCGGGGTGGTGTGGATCACAGGAAGCGGGAGAGGAAGCGACAGGACACGAGAAGTTGGAGGGTGAGCAGGGAGTGATGGTAGGACAGGAGGTGGAGGGAGTGGGAGGGTAAGTGGAGGGGTAACAGGTGGGGGTGGCACTGGGGTGACGACAACAGGTGTCACTGCAGTTACAGTTTGGATCGGAACAGCGTCTTCAGGGATGGTCCCGTTTTTGGCAGGCGGGTCCTGAGACGGTGTGGGCTGTATCAGTTTATAAGTGGCTCTGTGGTAGAAGCTGTTGTACTCCAAAGCGTGTCTCGCCCTGGCGAGCCTCAGCCTGAAGGAGAGAACAAAGAAAGATTATGGTACTTGTCAAATTAAACGTGGAACAAGCACAAATATGGCCCCCAGTACTTACAGTAGCTACAAAGATTGTATTTCTCCTCTTATTGACCAAACTCTACTGTCTATGAAAGATATCATAGCTCATTATAATGCCAATAAAGCATGTCGCTCTAAAGATGCAGGTTTACTTGTGGTTCCTAAAAGCCATGGGCTTAGACTGCAGGTTATGTCCCATGTTGGAGTGAACCCTTCCTTCCATTTTCATCTCTTTGCTCTTTATCCTCCACCTATAAACATCTAACTTTGCTGTCATTAATTTGTATTTTTCTTCATTCCTCAGCAGGTTTCCCTGGCTGAAAGTTGTGGTTTTTGTTGGTCCCTTTTCCCCTCCTCTCCACTCCAACCAGTTGAGGCAGATGGCCGCCCTCCCTGAGTTCTGCCTTAGGTTTTTCCTGCTCAAGATGGGGGATTGAATTGAAGAGGAGATTCAATTTAATCTGTTAAGCAACCATAGCAAGACAATTATCCTTTACGCATTGGCTTGTGTGAACACAGTAATTATAAATTAGACTGATGTGTATTTGTTTTAATTGGATAACAATAAACTGACTTGACTTTGTTTGTAAAGTGCCTTGAGATGACTTAGGTTGTGAATTGGTGCTATACAAGTAAAGCTGAACTTGTTTATGTACAACTTCTATGATGCCGCTTTGGTATATTTCAGTTCGGTTGAGGTCTGGATGTTGACTTATCCCTTGCAATATCTTATGTTGATTTAATTTTGTAGTGTTGCAGCCAATTGTGTTCTGTTGTGGTTAATGTTGTAGTGTTGTGGATAGCTGTGTTGTGTTGCGGTTAATTCTGTTGTGGCTAACTGCTTTTGTTGCGGTTAATTGTGTTTTGTTATGGCTAATTGTGTTCTGTTGTGGTTAATGTTGTAGTGTTGTGGCTAATTGTGTTGTGTTGCAATTAATTGTGTTTTGGGGGGTGGGGGTCTGTGTTTTGAATTTGTTTTTAAACAAAGTACCTCCGGCCAGGGGGGACACCCCTTCTGGTTTTGGGGAAAGGATTTTTTTGGTTGTCCTATTCCCCAATCCCTTTCTCTTCCCCCCTCGACACCTCCCCCTCCCCCCCCCCTCCCCCCCCCCACCCCCCCCAAAATTTTTTTGCAACCCCCACTGATTAACAAATCTTCAACCCTAAATTTTTTTATTTTTTTTTTAATATATAAAAAAAAAAAGCCAATTGTGTTTTGCTGCGGTTAATTTTGTAATATTGTGGCTTATTGCATTTTGTTGCAGTTAATTGTGTTGTGTTGTTTCAGGTAATTTTGTAGTGTTGCGGCTAATTGTGTTGAGTTGTGATTAATTTTGTAATGACCTACTGTAAAGCGCTTTGAGTGCCTTGAAAAGCACAATAGAAATCTAATCCATTATTATCATTATTATTAATGTTGCAGTTTTTTTTTAGTTAATTGTGTTGTGCTGCGGTTAATTTTTGTAGTGTTTAGCTAATTGTGTTGTGTTCCCGTTAATTGTGTTGTGGCTAACTGTATTGTGTTGCAGTTAAATTTATAGTGCTGTGGCTAATTTTGTTGTGTTGTGGCTTTTCTTATGCTCTGACACTTGTGGGCCACCATAGATTATTGCCTCCTGCTTCAATACTTTCCTTTTCTCTTGACCTCAGACATTTAATGCCATTAAAGTATCATTTGTATGGTTTGAAAATGAACAATTTAAGCTAATCCATGTTCATGATAAGAGATTCAGGACAAACTGTTATTTGTATGATCACATTTAGCATCCAATCTATGTACACACCTGTGTCTCATCTGTAAGAGTTTGTACAGCAGCAGCAGGATTATGGCTCCTGCCAAAGTCACCAGAAGTATTGCCAGCCTCAAATCCAAGTTCCAGCAGGATTTACCAGCAAGTCCAGGTGAATTGCAACTTCCAGTGGGGTGGGGTGTCTGTGGCTGAGGGGGATGCTCCATTCCTCGCTTAGGGTTGATGATGGCCGAGACAGGCTGGATGGTGTCCAGGACTGGGTGCTGCTTCCTGAGAAAAGCAGTCTCAGCCTGGGGAGGGATCTGGAGAGAGGTGCTGCTGGTGACCTGATGACCAAGCTGCATCGCTGCCAGGTTTAATCAGTAAGGGTGTTATCTCATATGAATCAGATGTCCATCCCTCCTTGGAACTGTGAGCAGGAGTCTGCAGGAGGTCGTTTTTAGCAGCCCTGTAAAATAAGATTTCTCGGTCATCTGACATGATAGTTGCTTCAGTTCAGAGTTTAAATACCCGCTACAGAGCAACTTCATACCAGGTAAAAATCCTTTTTTTTGGTCTCATCTAGTTGTTTGAAACAACCCCTCAAATTTATTCTGAATTAAAGGATAACTTTCTTTTTTTTCAACGTGGACCTTATTTCTAGTCATTTATGTGCATTCACTCACTGGTAAAATTTCTGAATTACTCTGACTCCTGCGGACAATATTTACATTAGTCATTAATTTCACCAGTACTTTAGGACGAATGGATGAACAAACGGGTACACTGCAAAATCTGAAATCTTACCAAGTATATATTTCTAATTTATGGTCAAAATATCTCATCACACTCAAAATACGACACAATTTCATAAAGAGAACATTTTTTGTGAGATATAGGAACTTGTTTTAAAGGGGAGGTACAGGATTTTTGACATGGGGCCTTATTTACAGATGAGCCAGGGTAGAACTTATCATTGAATACAGTTTCAACATATTTCATCCCATAGTTCCAGGGTCGCCGATGCTAATGCTAGTGTGAGCCAATAGGAATCTGCTAGCCCGTCATGAAAACTAATCTTATTCACTCCACAGAACATCCAAGGCAAATCAGCAAGCCTATCTGTCTAAATGCTGTATTAAACTAGTAAACTTGTGTGCTAAACAAGTAAAACTAGTCCTGTATGAACAATTTTGCATTACATATTGAGGAACTAGTTTCTTACCAGCTGCAGTATTATGTATTTGCTTCTGGGTGGTAGTGTTTCTACCTTTGTCAGTGTATTCTGGTTCATAGAGATATGGTGACAGTTAGTTAATGAAAAAAGTTCAAAATCGCCTTCAAAATCTGACATATCCTCATGCCTTTCAGACATGGTCATAGTTTTGACTGTATATTTGTGGAATCAAATTCCTTCATACACGTAGCAGCAGAAAATATCACTCCACTGCCAAATACAGGAAGTAAAACTTTGTAAAGTGTCTCTGCAGCAACAATCAAATTGCAACGAAATGCAGGTTAGTTTTATTTGTAACATTATTGTGTCAACACGTAATTTACACAGATAGTCTTGGATAATAAATAATTTGCCTTGGATGTGCTGTGGAGTAGTTAAGATTGTTTTTATTGACAGGCTAGCAGATTCCTGTTGACTTACACTAGCATTAGCATCAGCAACCTCCTGGAACTAGAATAATAGGATGAAATATGTTGAATCTGTCTCCAGTGATAAGTAGCATCCTGGCTCACTCTAAAATGGGAGTGGATAGCCCAGTGGTAGCATCGTGGGTTTGGGCGCGGAGGACCGGGGTTCGATCCCCCGACACGACGCCTGGGTGAACCACTGTGGACCCCTGAGCAAGGTCCTTAACCCCCCACCAACTGCTCCCCGGGCGCTTTAAGTAGCAGCCCACGGCTCTCTGATACTCACAGTACAGAGATGGGTAAAATGCAGAGCCCTAATTTCCCCTCGGGGATCATACCAGTATAAAAAAAAAAAAAAATGAGGCCCTTTGTCAGAAATCCTGAACTTTCCCTTCAAGGCAGTACATCTTATTTCAAGAAATCTTATCAAGAAAATTTTGCTTGTTGTATTGGCAGAATTTGTTTTGCTTATTACAAGCAAAAAAGAAAAAAAAATTAAGAGTGGCCAAGATTTTTTTTTTTTTTTTTTGCTTGTAACAAGCAAAAAAAAAAAAATAAAATAAATAAAACATCTGCCAACAGAACAAGCAAATTTTCTTGCGTGTAGAAATTTTACTGGTGAGTACATGTATGCATAATGCAGAGTTGGCTGTATCACTGCTAAGAACCTATCATGTAAGAACCTCAGCATCAGCCATAAGAGGCCTGCTGGGGCAGCAGCAGGTCACAGACAGGGATAACCAAACTGTTGAGCAAGGCCTCAACTGTGCTTCCATGCTGCTTAGATGCAGTGGCGCGAGTGAGGGAGTGGAGAAAGATGGCCAAGCTATTAGCTATCTGATAAACAGTGATCTCCACCCTATGTTAAAGTGACTTCATTGAACAGCTTCTTGCAACAAGCCCTCCATCCCCAGTGTCTGAGGGAGAGGCGTCGCAGGTCATTCCTTCCTGTGGCTGTCAGACCAATCATCTCTGTTCCTTGTTGTACACACTGTACAATCACTTTCCACCTGACTGTATTTAACCTGCGTGCACTAACATGTCTGCGTATTAACCAGGGCAACATCTGTAATAGTACACCATCAGAAAAATATGTGCAATGTTCTTTTATTTCCTTTTTGCTACCATTATTATTACTGCTATTACCATGACTATTAATTTGATGATAATATTTAAATGCTCTTCAGCATCCTGTATGCAAATACTGTGCTGTAATTTGTTGTAGCACTTTGAGATTGCTTCACAGTGTAATGTGCATTACAAATAAAATGTATTATTTATCAATATTGATATCATTAATCTAGCTGAATGCTTGTGCACACTGCTAGTTATTTCTATAGTGCAGGAATGCTTAAGTCCAGTCCTCGAGAGCTACTATCCTGCAATTATTAGAAGATATCCTCAAAAACACATCTGAATCAATTAATTCCCTCATGCACATGCCATTTAGTTCTGCAAAATCCTGCTAACGAGCCATTCATTTGAGACAGGTGTGTTGAAGAAGGGACGCAACCAAAATGTGCAGGATTGTAGCTCTCAAGGACTGACTTTGGGCACCTGTGCTTTGGCGTGAACACACCTGGATTCTTTATTGTCCTTTTTAATCTTAATATACTTGTCTTTTTAAAAATCTTTGGCATTTTCACTGCTGTACCAACTGGAATTTACCCAATGTGGGACTAAAGTACTATCTAAAATACTCTCATGCCACAGAATTCAATATTGTTGCATGGGCATGGAAGTATTATGAGTAATGTTTTCTTTTTTTTTTACTAAGAATAGTCCTCCCCAGCATCCTGCATTAACCTGAAACTTATATAATATATAATATATATATATATATATATATATATATATATAATATTAAGCAAGGAGGAAGCCATAATTCAACTCTGTTGAGAAATTCGAGTTTGAGTTCTCAGGTCATGAGCTCATCTCAGCTGGGCACTGACAGTGAGCACATGTTCTGTGGTCAGATGATATTTTAGCTGCTTTGGAGGAAAGTAAAATGGTACTGTGGGCTCTGCAGACTTAAGATTTTTTTTTTCTAAAGTCCATTAAGGGTTATATGAACAAAAGATGTCAGAGCCTGCATCTGTGGTATCTGTGATGGAAATTCATTGGATGACTTATGTGTGAAGATAATGCAGAATGCTCTGTTCTTTCGTATGAAAGAGTAGAATCAGACAACAACCAAAGAGTGCTGAGCTAACATCTTGCTGTCATTTATAAAAGAAGATTATTCTGAAAAGAAAAATTCCAAATGATGAAATACTGTGTATCATTTAAAAGATGGGGATTGGATTGTCTGACACAGAGAATGGCAAGTTGAATGGGCATGTTTAACAGTAGCCACAACCAATACTGGCTTGAGAGATGGCCTATGGCCATTTTTTCTTTCTTTTTTTCAACCTAGAAATGAGTGTCACTTTTTTTTTTTTTTCAACCGTATCCCATTAATTGTAATCTGTAAAGACATAGTAGATGCCACCAAAATTCTACACACTATACCTTTACATAGTGGGCAGTTTAAAGGTTTATGTTACCCAGTAACATGGCTTACTTAAGCAGGGGTATAATTTCTCAGTGTGTCATCTCTCTGCAAAATATTTTGTAAAGTACAAATAATCAAACTCCAGACAAATATTTCTACCCCAGTTCACAGGGTAGTTTGAAATGTCTCATACATCTAGAACTTCAGTTATTACTACTTAATTGGCAGTTGACTGTATGTCAGTGAATTGATCAGTGTTTTCTTTAAGTAAAGAAACCAGGAAGACGTTTTGGACAACTTTAAGAAAATGAGACTCAAGAAGCACAAAAGTACTGCTTTTTATAAAGAAAACCTCATGATACTCCCTTAATGTTCACTTTAAATTTTATAAGAAGTCTCCAACTTACGTCATTCAAAAGTGGCAGCGTCGCAGGTAAATTCATAAGGACGAGAAAAGAAAAAGCTCTGGTGAAGATCTGTGTAGTTTTCCAGGACCAAATGCCAAATATTCAGTACACACCAATGATGAGGAAGCCAGTGAAAACAGCAGGAAACAGAGCACTTCCCTAACACACAGTACGAAGATGTGATTGGAGAGCACTTCCTATTGCCATGGTTACAGGAAACTGGTCAAGGATATCTTTTCTTATGAACTCAATGGAAGTCTGAACAAAGCGCACACTCATTTGTGACCACACTGATTTAAACCAAGCAGAACAGATGACACAGGGAGTGTTGAGAAAGTTTTTCTCTAATCTATGCTGTAAAAGCTAACACATACCATCCACCTGTAGGAAAGGAAGCAAACTAAAACTCTGATCACCTCATACTGGTGGAGATAATACAAATTTCTGCAGTAGGGGTTTGCAAGGCCTTTTTTTTTTCTATAAATACAGTAAGGAGTCGCAGCACGTGTTTATTACCTTTTATTGAAAAAATATTCTAGATAACCAACATAATCTAAACAGGCAAACTGCTGTCTGATTTCATATAAAACAACCCGCACTCGCCATGTCTAGGCCAGCAAGGGTGGTCACAGTAAAAGGCTGCCTACTATCTGATTAGGCTGTCATTCTGGGGCAAATAAATGAGCCACAGCCACAGAAAATGCCCACTCTATCTTCAGTCCAGCTCATTTATCAGGCTGTTTGATGCCAAGCGAAGCCAAAAGAGAAAAACTCAGGTGCCAATCAATGTCCCTGGCACCCTCACAGCCTTCTAATATTAAAGAAGGGAGTGATATTAAAATATCTGTGATCAGAAGCCCAACTGAGGTTCATATCCAGAGAAGAATTCACAATAAAACATAAAGACAATAAGAGGAATGTATGCCTTTATTCTGAGATGTTCCTTTTGCACCTGCTGCTGTATTTCTGTACACTTTTGCACTGGCTCAGTCAAAATATTGCATACTTGCATATAATGAAAGGGGGGTTATCAACTTGACTATATAAAAGTCGACTATATGGAAGCATTGCAATGCAGCCATATGCGAGAATTAAAGTACATAAATCCAAAGATTCCTACATTCTTTATTAAAATGTGCATTTTTATGCAAGCTATGCTGATATTTTGTATTTATTGAGGCTTTGGTAAATATGGGGAAAAAAAATACAAAAGGAAAAAAATTATCCAATGACTTTATCGTACAGTGTAAAAATGACAGTAAAAAGCTGTCAAAAGCTGCCAATTTTTCAGTATTTAACGGTTATTTTTGCAGCAAACTACCATGAATAAATAACAGTACTGCTAAAGTTATGATTACCAAAATGGCATACCATAATAATTTATACATTGCCAACATAATTTATAGGGTGATAAGCTGTCAGTTTTTCACTGTAAATTATACAAATATTTTTTGTAAAAACAAAAATATTTTTTGGTACAATTTTAACTGTTACTATTGCAAGAAAGTACTGTAAATAAATAGAAGTTGTGTACTGCAAAATTATGGTTGCCAAAATGGCATACTGTGGTATCCTCCACACTGTCACTGTAAATTTTTTGGTGAAAAAATGGCAACCACAGCTGCCAGTTTTTCACTGTAAATTATACCGATTCTTTTTACAGTGTAGTGACACAGCTGTTTGAGGATGATGGTGATGATTCTGCCAAGATAATGAGAATAATAGTGAGAATTTGATGATGATGAATGGCAAGTAATGATAAGCAGATTTTTGATTAACGTACGAAGGCGAATAAAGGTGACAGTCTCATAATTATATTGAAAGTAGATTAATAACTCCTGAATGCCTCAATTTATTTGCAATGATATAAAAATAAAATAAATACAGGGAAAATACAAAGAGAAAAAGACTGGAATAAAATAAAGTACAATTTAATACTGAATTTATTTAAAACAATTAATAAATAAAGATAAATCATAAATAAATTATGTTAAAATAAACATAAATATGAGTGAATAAAAGCAAATTAATTGATTAAATAAATTAGTTGAATAAAAAGGGGATAAAGATGAAAATAGTGTAACTGAGAATAATATGACAATGGCAAGATGGCAAAATCAGTGTTGTTGAATTAATGAAACAGTTATATTGTGTTGTTAACAGGGATAGGAATGTCATGGTCTGACGTGGTCTGATATTTCTGTTTTGTTTTAGTTTTCTATCGCTGGATGACAAAAACGAACAAAAAACCCAAATCAAACTTACATTAGTCGGCTTTTAGTTAGTATGATACATAATAGGGGATTATCACGCTTCCGCGTTCCGGTTTCCGGAAGTTGAAACATTTGACACTTCCTCTTCCGGGCCATGTTAACGACAGCCGTTCCTGCTCTGTTATACTGTTTAAATCGGATAAACTCCAAACATATTTAAGTTTTCATTCTAGACTGAAGTGATACTGGATCAAAAGCTGGATCAAAGCGATCGATTTGCCGCGGTGAAGGGCCGAACTTTATAATAAAACACACGTTTGTTTGTCCCCGGTGGGGCACAACACCGGCACTTCACAGCATGCTAGCATTAGCCAGCTAACGTTTACTGACGTGCTTAACTTTGTGCGTCTTAAAACACACAAACATCTGAAAATCGGGTCTGTACCTCCCCGTTTCCAGTGGAACAACTGGGGACTGCCAAGAAAGGAGACGCTTTCAGATGCTTGTGTGTTTTCAGCCGCACAAAGTTAGGCACGTCATCAAGCTGGCTAATGCTAACCTGCTAACAGTAGTCCGCCAGCTACTACTCTGTTAAAATTTGTAAATCGGATAAACGCCAATGCCAAGTTTTCATTCCAGACTGAAGTGATGCTGAGGAAGAAGTGGATTAAAACGACCGATTGGCCGCGGTGAAGGACCGAACTTTATAATAAAACGACACACGTTTGATTGTGGCCGGCAGACTGCGCAGTCGTGTTAGCAGGTTAGCATTAGCCAGCTCGATAACGTGCCTAACTTTGTGCGGCTGAAAACACACAATCATCTGAAAGCGTCTCCTTTCTTGGCAGTCTCCAGTTGTTCCACTGGAAACGGGGAGGTACAGACCCGATTTTCAGATGTTTGTGTGTTTTAAGACGCACAATGTTAAGCACGTCAGTAAACGTTAGCTGGCTAATGCTAGCATGCTGTGAAGTGCCGGTGTTGTGCCCCACCGGGGACAAACAAACGTGTGTTTTATTATAAAGTTCGGCCATTCACCGCGGCGAATCGATCGCTTTGATCCAGCTTTTGATCCAGTATCACTTCAGTCTTGAATGAAAACTTAAATATGTTTGGAGTTTATCCGATTTAAACAGTATAACAGAGCAGGAACGGCTGTCGTTAACATGGCCCGGAAGAGGAAGTGTCAAAAGCCGGCAACTTCCGGTAAGCGTGATAATCCCCTATAGCAATATTTAGATCATACTGTTATCATGAATATATTGTGGTTATTTCATATAACAAGGACAAAAACCATTTGTTTGGAAATGAATGTTTATTTTTTTTCTTTTTCAAGGAGACAACCTCCCTCCATTATGGATTAGTATGTTTTCAATTATTGCAATACATGATACTAATATTACTGTGTAGTTATCATAATTACATTTTGATTACACTATCTAACATGGACCAAAAATAATTTGAATGGATGTGTTTTTTTTTATTTTGTTTTCTTTTTCCATGGAGAACAAAAAAAACAAAAACAAAAGAAACAAACAACAAAAAAAAAACTGAAATAAGTTTGCTTAATTTATTGTAATACATGATGAAAATGCGACAATGATATTGTTATCAGGGTTAGGGTTAGGATGTATTTTTATTATGCCATTTGACAAGGGCCAAAAATAATGGGAATGCAAGTGATGTTTCTTTTCTTTTCCAGTGAGAGAAAGAGAAAAACAAAAACAAAAGAACCCTAAAAATTAATTAGACTGTTTTCATTATCTTGCATAACATCAATATTATGATATTGGTACTATGAATGTATCTTGGTTATGACGTCTGACAAAAGCCAACAGACATGACAAAGATGATAATGGAGGTGTTACAATTATGCCTTGAAAGAAATGTGGATGGGATCATGGTAACCATAACAGTGACAACTGCGACAATGACGATTACAGAAATGGTAATGAGGATGTGTGACCGATGTGGACGCACTCCAGATGTTGATCTTGCTGATGATGAGGACAGTGATGAAGAAAATGACAGAGATATTGATAATTAGAGTGGAAATGGGATGGAGGTTGCAACGTGACAAGGATGACAATACAGTGCAGCTGATGAGGCTGAGGTTGGTGGTTGTGGTAACAAGGATGATGATGGCAATTAGGAGATGGACGATGATGATGATGATGTGCTGAAAACTATTCGGGTGACAATGAAAAGGATAGGGATGAGGATGATGGCAACTAACCCAATGAAGGTGATATGATAACACTATTATTAATGAAGAGGATGAACATGGTGATAAAGCGTTAAAGCTGGTGATATAGCCTCTGTGGTGTAAATTCAGTAGAGAGAGTTCTCCAGTTAATGACCCCAGGAATGTAAATCTATGCATGTGCCCTCACTGTGAAGGACTAATGTGGCTGTTTTCATCTCAGTGTGACAGTCTGATGAAGCTAACAGACGGCTGAAGTAGGAGTTAAGTGATTGGACTTTTTTCTTCTTTCTTGGTGTATGACTAAAGACTACCAAGAAGCTGTTAAGTGCTCTTTGGCTGGCCACTATTAACCCACGCTGTTAAATCCAAGAATGTCCATCAAATCCTGCCCACTAGAAGCACCATCAAAACTCAATATAATGGTGTGAGAGGGAGCTTGCCATCACACAGAAAAGCATAATCAGTAGAGGGCCTTAAAACGAGGCTCTGAATTCCAGTCATTTCTATTGCAGATGCCAAAACATGAAAAATATCTTAAAAAGTCCAATGACAACCTTTGAGGTGCCAGTGATGTGTTAAAAAGCAAACTCGTTATTTGATTTTTCTACAAACCTAATTCACTTTCATCCAATCCTAATTCATACAAGCCAATTCATAATAAATAATAGCTGAAGGAAACCAACGGATGGCATCACATCTTGACTTCAATTCAGTCACCCATCCTGAGCATGCATGGGGCAGCGGGCGACAGTGGAGAGGAAAAAAAAACTCCCTTTAACTCCATTAACCAACAGAAACACCTGGAAAACCAAAACTAAAGAAGCCCAAACTAACAAACTAAGGGTAGACCGTTCCCAGGCCAAACAGTTGCCAATGACTGAAGATCTATGGGCTGTATGTCTGATTACACTACTGCCTGAATTTCAACCTTTGCTTCCTGCCTTTCATTACTGGGCAAACTGATTAATCCAGGTGTGCCTGTCCTCAGTAACTGGCCAAACACACCTTGATTAATCAATTTGTCCAGTAATGACAGACAGGAAGCAAAGGTGCTGGTTGAAGTTCAGGAAGCAGTGGAGTCAGGCATATAGCCCATTGACTCTTTTATACTGTAAACAATAATTTGATTCACGATTCATGGTTTCTGATTTGATTTCAAGTCACTGAATTGAATCGGATCGTATTGTTTTAAATGAACCAATGTCACCCATGAATCAAATCAGAAACCATGAACCGTGATATGAATCGAATTGTTGTTAACCGAATTGTTACATCCCTAATTTATCTATTTTACGAGCCGGGATATGCTTGGTGTTGGCGACGTGTCCGTGTATGTGTCATGGCTGCCACATGTTCCTAGCATTCATTTAGACATCAGTACGCTTACATTGACGTGAGGAAACGTGTCGCGGGGTGCAATATTGACTTGAACGCTAGAGGTGCTCATGCGTAGAAAAGCGTGAACATGAGATCAGAGGTAAACACAATGGTGAGTTGTCTGGAAGAGCAGCACTTGAACTTTGTCGGCCCGTTAAATGATCCCTAAAGGCCTTACCCTACAACTACCGGGGTCTTCATTATGTTTCCCCTCCCTTTTGCATAGTGACAGAGGGGAAAAAAAGAGCCCCCTTTTTTCCCTGGGGAAAATTATAAAAAAAATAAAAAATAAAAGCTCGTTCTGAAACAGTAACAGTTTACCAAACTGTTGTTGAGGAAATGCACAGGAAATACGCTGTGACCAGCAGATTGGCCTTTCTGTACTTCAGACTCGAAGTGTTAGCAGAGACCTCCAGTATGGAGGATTTTGGGTCCTGATGTGATGCAGCAACTATGTACACAAACCTTTTGAACGCTGATGCACACACTTGTGTCTAAATCAAGTATATTCCAGCCCTAAGAGTTGATTAGGACCAGAATAATTTTGTTGGTGCTTACAGGAACCATTGTACACTCCATAGACATTCTTCTTCCATCAGTCTGTCTATCCTTTATTCAGTTTGAAAATGTTTGTTTTATTCTGTTCAAAGTTGCAGAAGACTTATCTTCCTCAGCTAACATGAAACAAGAGCTGCAGATACTCACTGAACAAGTTGCCAATTCAGATTTACGAGCCCCATTCAGAGTTCACTTTCTCAGCAATGCACAGACGCAACCGATTTATATACAGTACTGACCAGCCCACAAAATAATTCTACTGGCAGGTCCCCCCTAGCATGGCACTTATGGAGGTGTCCTGCTGTGACTGGATGTTTGCTTCTGATCTTACTGGCACAGCAATGGGATTCATTGCACAATATGGACTTGCACTGAGACTGAAGGCAAGGATCTTAAATAGTAATTGTCTGCCCATTAGTGCCTCGAAGTTATTTGGTTGTAATCATTTTTGCTGTTTCTATTAGGTTCTGTTTTATGTGAGCTTAAGACATCCGAAGCTCAGGTTGTAGATTATATTTCCTCAAATGGACTGAGCTGTTGAATGGCTCTTTATTTCGAACTGCCACGTGCAGAAATTTAAAGTGCTAATTGTTTAATTGATGTGTAAAGCGCTGATGTTAACGGCTCAACACCTCCCAGTCCTCACATCCTTCCTGACACCACATCTATCAGTCAGCCAGTCTGAGTCCTGGTGGCTATCTGTGCTTCCTCATGTGTGTCTGTGGCCTTGGGCCTCGCGCTGTCAGATCAGCTTTCCACGGGAGACAGCACAAGGTCATCAGATGCTGACCCTCGGCCAGGGCTGCCCTACGGTCACTCAGCTGTCCACATTCATTTTCAGTCAGCCGTTGTCCTACGCTCATCAGCTCATCAGCCATCAAAGTGGCTCCACCCTGCAGCCAGGCAGAACCACCCACACAAACAAGTTCATAAAATACTCTTGGCTCAAAATTTTCATATAAAAGCATGACTCCTGACAACTTTGGAAATTCAGTCTTAAGGTTTTTTTTTTTCTTTTTTTTTGGCAATGCTAAGATGTTAACATTAACATGTCTAAAAATTCACAGTTTCCAGAGTTGAGTGACGGGGAGAGCATTTGTTATGTCACAGAGGGCTGGTTTGTTGAGCTAATTGTTTCTTTGGTTAATTCTTTAGTTTGTGTCAGAACATTCTCACCGTTTCCTTTAGACCCTTGTGATGTCAGACAATGGCCCTCATTTATCAAACGAGCGTGGAAATAATCGTAAAAGGGATTATATGATTGGACCCATATGTGATTTATTAAAACATTAGTGTCGGACCAATCTCGTCGTACGAACAAAAGTCTTGATAAATACGACCACGGCTGAAACCCATCGTCATTTAAATTTCGTGCCTATGGTTATGCCCTTATATATGCATTGTTCTGAGGCTTCCCCAGCAAGGCTGAACCATGCAGAGGAGAGATTCTGCCATGAAAGAAACTTTTGGAGGAATCAGGACAGAATTCCTCATTTGTGAGGTGGGAAAGATTAAAGAGGTGCTGTTTGGCAGCTTAAAAACCGGGATCAGAGACGTGCACAAAAACGCTACACGGAAGAGGATCAGTCAGCCTCACTGGTGTTGAACGACCGGCTGAGATATTAATAAAAGTCTCAATCTAGGCCTGGCTGATATGGTTTATTCGTTTTAGTAGTTAAGAAATTAAATAACAGCCCATCCGATAGCAACGTCACAATTCTTTAGTCAATGGGTCAAGAAAAAGTGGTCCAATATGAAACTCGCCACCAAAAGATGTTTTACTGGCCCCACCTGTCATGACTCCAACCGCTGCGCACTAACAGTGGAGGCCGGTCGAATCCAACCCTGACCCAGACAGGGAGAGAAGAAAAACTAACTTGCGTTTGATTTAGCACTTATACAAATTTAAGGTATAGATTATAGGGAGTGGGTAGCCTAGTTTAGTTTAGACACCCTCTCATTAAAGATGGAAAAAAACAGTTGTCAGTAAAATAAGTTGAATTTGACAAAAGTGATGATATATAAAAATTTTGATAAAAGCATGACTCTGATTTTGTATTGTGGTTCAAAAGAAACATAAAAAACAAACAAGCAAAAAATAGAACAAGCAAACAAGCGTGACAGAGCTCCTGAATCAGCTCCTGTTTTCTGTAACATCCAATCAGACTTTGGCACCTGCTGACAGGTACTTTGGTTCACTGTTCATGAGCAAGGTGCTCTAATTTGTCTGGGACAGTTTTGTCTGTTTGTTTTTATTATTATTATTTCTTAAAGCCACAGTTCAAAATCAATGTTTTATTTCACTAAATTATGATTTAGTACATTTTCATCTATTTTTACTTATTTCAGTATCTTGTTTGAATTAGTGAATTTAGTCTTTTCTTCAATGGGAGGGTGTCTATACTTTCAGCCTAAACTGTAGATTGTGACAAGGTTCCATGCAATCAGACTGACTCAAGTAAACATTTATACTGTATACCATGGGGACACTGCGTAATACTGCACGTGGAGGCATTGGTACTGCTGAATTAAGAGGGAACGTGTTGTCAACGGAGCTCATAATATGAGGTCTACAGGAGCCAGTCCCTACTCATGCCAGCAAATCAGGCCTCTGACCCCCAGGCCAGCGAAAAGACTTTGATGGCAGGTTAAGCATAAGAAAATGAGTTATAAATCACAGAAATGTATTAAATACTTCATTGTGTACAACAATACTGTATAACGAATGAGTAAAAACTTGTAACTGTTGATTGTTAATCGAGGAAAGTTACTGACGTGTATGTAATGTCAGAGTAAGAAAAACTGCTAAAAACAGAGAAAGCTGGTTTCAAGTTCCTAACCCCGCCCTGCGAACGGGTTAGTATAAGGAGAGTATTGAAACAGATCATAGAAATATGATTGAAATAATGAAATGATGTGTGATGAATGTAATCAATTGTCTGAAATGTAAGAAGAATATAAAAGTCAGAGTGACTAAGCATAACCCGAGGTTAGATTTGAAAACAACAGCTTGAGTCTGTTAAAACAATGAGGTAACCAGCAAAAAGAGGAACTTGGACACTCCCTAGCTCTCTGCAGCGCCAAAGAAAGAGGAACTTGGAGCTCCTAACATTCGGCAGCTCCAGACAGAGTATGACTGTCACCTGAAAGATGAGCTCACCTTAAAGGTGCCATGACATCAAATTTAACTTTTCTGGGGTTTTGGGTGTATAATATGACCTGTTGTGCACTGATGAGGCCATGTGAGTGTCCAGAGTGAGAATCAAAGTTCCTGTTTATGGTCTGTCAGCTTTGTCTCTCTGCTCAGAAACAGTTGAATCAGACAGCAGCCTATCATTCTACGTAATTTAATTGCTCCAATAAGAGCACACTATCAAGTAAACAGCGCCCCCCCTCTCTCTCTCCTAACGGTTTATGCACCGTCCGCTCCCCCCCTCCCCTCCCTTCTATTCAGCTTTTGTATGGAGCTAGTAGTAACTTCTGTGCAGTCAGGTCTGGGTTTTCAAACAAATGGATTTAAAAGAAAACTTCTGCAGCAACACTGAGGGAGGCGACCACAACCTTGTCATTACCTGTAAGTTTATTTATTTTCTAAATGCTGTCTTGTCTGATAAACGTTGCTCACACTGTCTAAAGTGCCCATGTTGCTAGCAGTTAGCCTTTAGCAAACTCCGACCGCAGCTTGACCTAGAGTCTCCAAATAAGGTCATAGCGAAATAAGGTGTAGCCAACAAAATGAAGTCAACGTGGTCTCCGGGTAAAGCTCCATATCATCACCGGACCCAACTTATTACTGAGGAAGTGAGGTCTGGCGTTTCAAAACAATACTCCGCTTAAAAAATGCCGTTTTTTTCTTTGGAGTATTTACATATGCATAATCCAACAACATAAACTAGTTTTTAACTGCTATGTCATCACTCCTTTAAAAAACAAGGCAGTAAAATCATGACATTAGGTCATCGTTCTATAAATCATTTGTTCAAGCCAATCAAACGAGCAGACCTACCCTTGACTTCCCTAACAAAGATTATAAAGGTGTCTGTAAACCGTAATAATAGCATTACGTCTTGGTGGATCTGAAGAGGCAGGATGCGTCCTCACCATCTGAAGGAATCGGACAGAAGGCTTATTTTTCAGTTGGATTTTTAACACCAGATCTGAACGTAATCTCAGCCAACTTTCAACTGAAAAGGATTTTAGCTTCTGGACTGATAGCATGGCCTTGTGCTTCTAACAGTGGCAGTTTGGACCCTCAGGACGGAGGGTCCAGGGCAGCTGTCACTGGGGCACACAAGTGGATTTGAGGTACAGTCCGGGGCCCCGGATTCTGGACTTTGGACCACTCTCCTAAATTTTTAATGGGTTATCAGCTTTAAGTTTCCAAAGGACTTTCAACATTTTAAAGGTAGACTGAGAGATAATTAGGCTTGATTTGTGAGACATTTTACACAGAATGGAGAAGTAGGATGTTGGATTATGATGAAATTATTCTGATTAATTTGGGAATTGTTGGATTTTCTTTGATTATTGGACTTTCTATTACCGATTTAATTTCAGTTATCCCATTTTTATCATTTTACGGAATCGGATCCCTCGATTAGATTAAGGTGTTGGAGACAGATGATTATTTCATTTATGCTGGATTTATAAATTGTTACCTATTGTACTTTTGTTGATTTTAAGCTGTTTATACCTTTTTATCCCCTCTAAATTGCTTCAATAAATTTAACCTGCATAAGAATAATTAGTGATTATTGCTACCCTCATTAGGAAAGAAGTGGTCTAGGTAATTTCCTGCCTAATTTTAACAACTTTTAATGGTCCTAACAGGTTGGTTTTAGCCAAAAATAACATGTCCTACATCCTTAATTTCCTGGATGTTAAATATTCCGGATCTGAACAAGTGCTCAGAAAACGTTTAGGGGATAAGCTTTCGATGAGATAAGGTAGCTGATTGAGGGGTCCGGGATAAAGGGTTGTTCGCCCGTGAGAGACTCGCAGCTGTAAAGGGGCAGGCCTTATCAAATTAAGGAAGTTAGTTGTCTGGACGAATTGTCCCCGCCACCAGCTTAGACTGGCTTTTGAGTCAAACCCACTAGGTTAGTGACCCTTGGGGACTTTTAGCTGTTAAACCCGTTACTGGAGAGCTGGTTTTCCCGATTTATGCCATCCACGGATCGAGGGTTTTCAGACAGTGTTCTCAGGGATCACCGGGATTTCCTGGCCTCTGATGATGACTGGGTAATAAGCAGATTTAGATTCCCAAGAGCAGCGCTCTTATCTATGAGCGGAAGAGGGCCCAGATCAACAGAACCGCTGGAGCCTCAAAATCCTGGTGCACTTGCAGCTGATGACCACAGTGCACTCTGTTTTGGAGCGAGCTATCGGCCTCCTCACAGACCGGCAAAGGTGTTAGGATGCATCAGGAGGCAGACCGCTGTGCCATGCCAAAAAGGTGTTCAGTGTTCTGCACAAAGTCGCACTGAGGGAACACTGTTCATATCAGAATGCTTATTTTGACATTATTCAACGCCACAGCAACGTGCTGCCACACAGCAGACTTCCTTTATCTGTGATTCTTTTGTGACGTCCAAATAAAATGTTTTTATGAGCATCCACCTTACCAACAAGAATCTCAACTTCAGTCTCTGTGAAATGACATTGGCCGCGTTTCCCAGTTAAGATTCTTCTTTGGATTAAAGAAGGCCTCAAGGAAGCTCTTCCCAACAAAGGATCGCAAAGATACGCCCGTTTCCCAGATTGCTTCTTTCACGCGTTCTTATTTCCTGAGAAACGTCTTGGCTACGCTACATCTTTAGAAGGTCCTAACAGAAGCTATCCACTTCCGGGGTGCTGAAAAAAAAGCAATTGAGGTCAGGTATATCGATCGACACCATTCATTTAGTGTGGAGGTTATTTTCCGACGCTGATATTGAGCCCATTTATACGTTTATGTGTTTGTGCAAGAAGATAAACTGTTAAAAATATGCATGTGATTACCAGTGATTGCAAATATTCATTGAAAAGCTCATTGTATATTGTGTAATTGGCCAAATTGTGCTAAACAGGTGTAGGCGATTGGAAATTTACAGATGCCCTATAAATAATGGTCATTCTGACGCTATTTGTTGACGTAATGGCTGAAGGGAACCCCGCCAAGAGGATTCCTGAAACGTGCGTGTGTGTCATATCGATGCTCAGTAGTAGAATCGGGAAACGGTGGCTAGGTGATTGAAACACTGAAAAAGGGTAACATTTTCTTGTTCGCAAAAAATAGATCAACTCCTGGAACTCCTGACAAGCTTCAGCCAAAAACGATATGCACCAAACTTTCAAAAACTTTTTGTTGGGTTACTGTTGTCTGGGGAAATCTTGGAGGATGTAATCACCTACACACATCTTATGTTAAATGAGCTCCACATGGCAGCATTTGGTAAATGGGCGACATACTGTATCTGGTGCGTAAAGTGTGCGTCCAGGATGACGCACGTGCATTCAACAAACAGTAATCCCGCAAATGGTTGACGTGACTTAATAAAGAATGGCTTGTTCTGTCACTCACTCGTGCCCAATTCTTCAAAGGCCTGCGTAAACGCAAAGTAATGGGAATGCTCCACATATTACACTGAGAGGTTGTGTTTGCCATTTTTGAATCACTGCCCAGTGCCACCTATGATTTTTAACATGACCTTTGTGCTGAGGTTGGCAGAGAAAGGTAGTCAGGGGGACCTAAATAGGTGGTTCGGGTGGTACTGAAGTGTTTTATAGTTCAATATCAAAGTGTGGCCGGAGGGGGTGGTTTGGTTTGGGGGTGGTTTGGTTTGGTTCTCTGCACAGACATCTGATGCGGGTCTGATACGGGTATGCGTAAATGGCCATGCTTTTATTGAGCGAAGCAGGTGCATCTCATCATGAACAGCTGACAAATGCGTAAATATGACGTGAGTCCTCATAGATTGCGTATAATTTGCGTACAATTCCTACCGCAATGTTTTTGTTTCTGTGGTTGATACCCACAGGCCTATCTTGCCATAATGATTAAACTTAACCACAATATTTTCTGTCATTCACTCGGTAACTACAGTTTTCTTCCATCATAGATGATTGACATTATGACATGAGTGAGAAAACATGACTCAATACAACAACTGATCCGTAAATAGGTCCATTTTTAATAATTTCCATTTTCTACTTTTTTTTCACGGGAAATAGTGTCGTTTCCAAAAGTGACCAGTAGATGGGCCTGTTGTTCCCTTAGCAGGGGGGAACGTTAAAGAAGGGTCGAAAGAGTGGGTCTGGCCGCTCCTGAAAATAAAGAAGCTACTAAGTTAAGAGCGCATCTGGGAAACGCAACGTCCAAACAAGGCACCTTTAAGAAGTGACTTAAGGAGGACCTCAGCGTTAAGAGTGTCTTAACTAATCTGGGAAACGGGGCCATTGTCTTGGCTTCTCAGTTGCCACGATGAAACTTTTAATAACACAAATCAGCTGGTTTGTTCATATGCAGAAATATCCGTAAGGTACTTTGCATTGACCATTTCTGGGATAATGTGTGTAAGTAGGGGGCGGGATATGAGGCTAATTCACCTGCGCAAACTATTAGGAAATGTGTGATTTATAACGGGGAAATTGGATGAACCTGTGCATACACACGGTTTTATGAATCTAAATATTTTTTGGCGTATGAAAACTTTGGGTTTTAGGTATACGCACAGTTTTAGTAGTGATTAGTTTTTACAAATGACACCCCAGTATGGTGGATGTATCGTTTTTGTTGGAAACTAAAGGGTTAAAGATTATTGAGCATTTCAACAGTCAAAGGGGTTCAAATTAACAGAAAAGAAACGCCTTCTTCTTCTGAACTAGTACACATTGCGCACGTTAAAAGCATTACAATTAAATCTGTCCATCATGTAATAGCTGATCAGATCACCTCATCTAGATTCATAGACCTGCTGTGGAAAAAAAAAATCTGATCCCAAAGCAGATGATTTACAGCTTAGATGCAAGATAAAAAAAACACACACACACACACACACACACACACACACACACACACCCACACCCACACTCATATATATATATATATATATATATATATATATATGTATATATATATTTTCATATAAAAAAATAAAATGAAAACGAATTCTTAAAGAAATTAATAAGAAAACATAGGAAATGAATAAGGAAAATAAAAAAATTAACTCAATTTTAAGATTAAAATTAAGAAGTGAAAAATATCTATGTTTATACAGTCTTACTTTAAACATTTGCCTATATAATTCCCCATTTATTTCCCTGTTTTTCTCCAGATCTATTCTTTTTTTGTTGGTACTCATATCACTTGTAAATATATCAGCTGGAATCTCTGACCAGATTGATTTCCATTGGATAGATGGAATATTTTTCCATGGAAACATTACTATTGACTTTTCCATTTAAACTTATTGATACAAACTTCTCTTTAAACATGTACAATGTGCCTGTTTTTTTTGTGCAGATTTTGAAATTAGTGTATACAGTGCATAAACAGTCCTCAAAATGATCCATACCCTCCCAAAAATAAGGGGAAAAAAAATCAGCTTTCAGTGAAATAAGCTGAAATTTTAAAAAAAGTAATAATACACTGTTATAAAAATCTTTAACATTTTTCCCCTTTTTTCAAAAATCCGGAAAAAAAAATGATAAAATTATGGAAATAGGCTGTGAATTTACAAGTCTCACATGAAACAACATGAAAATCCTGTAACTGTAAAAAGACATGAAGTTTTTTTTTTTTTTTTTTTAAAGAAGATGCCATTTCATTTCACATAAGAAAGAATATTAAAATACATTTTCAATGTATTTATTTCCTGATAAAAAAATTTCTTCTTAGCAAAAGAAAAATGTTTTTGGTAATTTCATGTATTTACACTTAAAAGAGTATCTGTGCTGTAGTTGATATTTAAGAATTCTTTACATTGATCTAACTTAATCATTTTGGTTTGGGGATTATTATTATTATTATTATTTTAGTCAAACCAATGTAAAAACTTCTCTCTCTAATCTGAAACATGTTTTTACTTTCACTCAAACTAAATTTATTAAATTGTTTCAGCTTAGCATGCATGAACAACAAAGGGGCGGGGCTACTTTCAAAACACAACATATCAGGACCACAAAGGCTCATGGGAAAAGCAAATTCAACAGAAATGACCCTCTTATGATTGTAATCCTATAAATTTGAGTTAAGTGTTTAGTGCCTTTGTTATGTTCACTTTCAGAAAAAGTTGCTGAGAAAGTCAGTTAAGTTTGGATGTTAAAGTTGCACCATGAGTTTGAAGGACAGTTCAAGGAGATAAACTCATCATCATATCTAACACATTTTAGTATTCGGAGCCAAACCAACATCATTTGTTTGAAAGTTGTGTTGCTGTTCTATCACAGACTCTTGATTTACTCATGGTGTAACCTGTGTAAATTTGCGCCAAAAATAAATATTTATGCTGCGGTGGTGGTCTTTGGACCAGCAAATAGTGACTTCTCTCCCTGGAGAGTTGGCAACAGTAATATTAACAGTTTTTACCGTACATCTAGGTGACTTTCTTGTTATTATACATCTTAACGTCCTTCCATAAACCTTAAAATGCCCCAAAAAACCAAAGATTTCATGTAAAAGCAAAGTTATAAACTGTATTTTTATGATGGAAAATTACTATATTTTTATGAGAAAGTTTTTCTCTGTAATTTTACGGTATTTTTCTGGCGCCCCAGCTGCCAGAATATTACTGTTTTTTTTACAGTGTACATAAAAAATTTATGAACATCACGGCATGGATTTTAAATTGTAGTTTAACATGAATATTAAAAACAAACAATAACACAAGTAAGAAAACATGATGGAGCTCCTGAGCAAAAATCTGGTTGAGCAACACTTTGAGGCAATCACTGCAATCAGGTGTTTTCTGTAATGTTCAGTTGGACTTCTGCACCTGTTGACAGGTATTTTAGTCCATTGTTCATGAGCAAGTTGCTCTAATTTGTATGGGACGGTTTTGTTTATTTGTTTTAATTATTTTTTAAAACCACAATTCAAAATCAACGTTTTTTTAAATAACTCTTTTCAACTAAAATTCAAAAGTAATATTTTATTTCACTAAATTATAATGTAGATTTAGTTTTCTTCTTACGATTGTGAATTTAGCATTTTCTTTAATTGGAGGGTATGAATGATTTTGAGGATGACTGTTCTGTATGCAGTTCAAGTGTAAACACAGAGAAGGCTCCCACCTTTTGTAACATATCGGGGCTTTGGAGCAAGTTGGCAGTTGGTGATTTTGAGGATCTAAGAGGGACATACCGGATACATAAGTCTGATAAATAAGGGGGAGCAAGATCATGTAAAGCTTTGACAACAAGCAGTAGGGTTTTGTATTGAACCCTGAACAACACAAGGAGCCATTGTAGCCTGGCTAGGACAGGGGTAATGTGGTTATGTTGATGTTTACCAGCCAGTAAAAGAGCTGCCGGATTTTGACACACCTGCAGTCTCAATCATATTTTTTTATGAAGGCCTTGATGAGAAGAGTTACAGTAATCCAATCTCGAGTGGATCCAAATAGCAAGTGGATTACATTTTCAAGTTCAGGTTTTGGCAAGTATGGCTTGACTTAAACCAGAACCCTTAGGTGGTAAAAAAAATACTCTTAACTACTGTATTCAGTGTCCAATTGTAATAAAGAAAACAGCAAAGTAATGTTTAATAAAAACCAAAGTTTTTTAATTGAATAAATACACTGTATTGCCAAAAGTATTTGCTTATCCATCCAAACTATCAGAATCAGGTCTTTCAATCACTTCCATGGTCACATGTGTATAAAATAAAGCAGCTAGGCATGCAGACTGTTTTTACAAACATTTGTGAGAGAATGTGTCGCTCTCAAGAGCTCAGTGAATTCCAGCGTGGAACTGTGATAGGATGCCACCTGTGCAACAAATCCAGTTGTGAAATTTCCTCGCTCCTAAATATTCCACAGTCAACTGTCAGCTGTATTATAAGAAAATGGAAGTGTTTGGGAACAACAGCAACTCAGTCATGTAGTGCTAGGCCATGTAAACTGACGGAGTGGGGTCAGCGGATGCTGAAGCGCACAGTGCGAATATGTCGCAGACTTTCTGCAGTGAATCACTACTACAGACCTCAAAACTTCATGTGGCCTTCAGAACAGCTAAAGAACAGTGTGCAGAGAGCTTCATGGAATGGGTTTCCATGGTCGAGCAGCTGCATCCATCCATACATCACCAAGTGTAATGCAAAGCACCGGATGCAGTGGTGTAAAGTACACCGCCACTGGACTCTAGAGCAGTGGAGGCGTTCTCTGGAGTGATGAATTATGCTTCTCCATCTGGAAATCTGATGGATGAGTCTGGGTTTGGCGGTTGCCAGGAGAACGGTGCTTGTCTGACTGCATTGTGCCAAGTGTAAAGTTTGGTGAAGGGAGGATTATGGTGTGGGGTTGTTTTTCAGGAGCTGGGCTTGGTCCCTTAGTTCCAGTGAAAGGAACTCTGAATGCTTCAGCATACTAAGACATATTGGACAATTCCATGCTTCCAACTTTGTGGGAACAGTTTGGAGCTGGCCTCTTCCTCTTCCAACATGACTGTACACCAGTGCACAAAGCAGGTCCATAAAAACATGGACAGCAGAGTCTGGTGTGGAAGAACTTGACTGGCCTGCACAGAGTCCTGACCTCAACCCAACAGAACACCTTTGGGATGAATCACAGTGGAGACTGAGAGCCAGGCCTTCTCGTCCAACATCATTGTGTGACCTCATAAATGAGCTTCTGGAAGAATGGTCAAAAATTCCCATAAACACACTCCTAAACCTTGTGGACAGCCTTCCCAGAAGAGTTCAAGCTGTTCTAGCTGCAAAGGGTGGACCAATGTCATATTGAACCCTATGGATTGGGAATGGGATGTCACTTAAGCCCATGTGAGTCAAGGCAGGTGAGCAAATACTTTCGACAATATACCGGTAGTGTAAACATTTGTATTATCGTGTCTTATTGTGTCTCTGCCCCGCTGATCACCACCTAGGAGGCATACCCAGTGCAGGCCACTCATCAATAAAGCAAGACATTCCAGGGCCTAATGTAGCTCAGGCACCCTGGCCACCAGTATGTCCACCCAGACAAGCCACCACCACCAGAATGCCCACCCTAACCTAGATAATTTGTTAATAATTATGGGAGATATATATAATATAGTTAATTATGGGGAGTGGGTGGCCTAGTGGTAGCATTGTGTGCTTTGGCGCGGAGGACCGGGTTCAAGTCCTCGACATGACTCCTAGGTGAACCACTGTGGACCCCTGAGCAACGTCCTCAACCCCCACCAACTGCTCCCCAGGCGCTTTAAGTAGCAGCCCACTACTCTCTGGTACTACTGTACAGAGATGGGTAAAATGCAGAGCCCTAATTTCCCCTCAGGGGTCTTACTAGTATATATATATAAAAAACCAACCAAACAAAAAAAACCCTCTAACATAATGTGTTGCATTAAAATATGACACGGCCTCCGACATTGATTTGGCTTGGGGGAGGAAGCCTGCAGGTGGCAAGGCCAGAGTACTCAGGCCCCCGCAGCCCACGTGCTGTACAACCTTGGGCAGCAGTCAGAGGGCATGATTACCCTATCTGATTGTAAATGTGTGTGTGTATTTTGTTTTACCCCCTTTAACTTTGTGACCTGACTAATGGGATGCATTAAAAAGAGATTATAGTATGGTGACCATCCAGGCCCAGAGCATCAGGGGGTTGGGGACCATCACACCAAATGCAGACGTAGATCAATACTATGTACAATTAATCTGAATACTTCAATAACACTATTTATAAGAGCAATAATAATGATCATAATAACAGTAACAACCATACGGAGTCCTGCCGAGGCTCCGTATACGGTCATAGGGTTCAGATGATAAAGTTTTCCAAAAGAAAGATGTATATCAGCATAATCCGAGATGACAAGCAGGGGTATAAATCAAACATTGATCATTATACTGTGACAGTTGACGGTCCTGTCACTATGCCTCCAACAGATCATGCGCCCTGACTACAAGGATATCTCTTTGGCTGACTGGTCAGTGTGCATGGCCCTCTACCTGCCACAATACAATACAATACTAAACCAATCAGTGGATTCGATTTTTGCTGATATCACAAATTCAAACACAGTACAATTTTGATTCAGGAGCCAGTGATTAATAACATGATATCATACCCTGATTTAACACAACTAATTTAATGAATATCAAATCACAAAGAAGCAACACAAATATCAAAATATGATTTTGTTTCTGAGCTCAGTCAGACATTTACATGAAAAACTCTTTTTTAAACAACAAAAAAAGACTATAGGCATTTATGATGCATTTTAAAATGTTCACTTACTGTATATGAAAGAGAAAATAGAATAAACATATGTACAGTCACTAAAGCAGGGTGTAATGTTAACCCTACTCCTATTCTAGTCTTAAACCAAATTAAGTTAACATAACTACTGTAAGGTAATACAGTCTGACTTCACACACTAAACCTCTGGATATCCACACACACAATGTCCTCTTGCTTTTATTTTTTCAATTCGGTGCACCCTCAAAACAGCTGATATGCTGCAGCTGGCGTGTGATGTGGTGGTATAAAGCAAAATACATGCAAGCATGCTTTATTGCACAGAAAAATGCAGCTTTTTTGTGCTTTCTTTCCTTTTCAAGCAGCTCAAATGTTCATCTGTTCACATTTCCAGAACTCAAACATAGCCAGTATTATTTTTTATTACAGAAGAAAAAGATAGGTTGTTTTTTTTCCTTAAAGATGACTGGTGGTGATTGTGTTTTCTTCCATCAAGTTTTTCTAGTTAGCCATTAAAAACAAATCAGTTTTAGAATATGAGCTTTTTATTATGGTGAGCAGCAGAAAAGGCCTTTCTTATCATCACTGTGAATTTCTTTTTCTTCTTTTTGTGCCATTTCATATATCTCCAGTGACAGGATGACACCCAGCTCTGTAATTTAACCCTAACCATTGGGTGCAACATTTTAATGGCATAAAATAACATGCAAGGACCTTAAAAGTCCATTAATAACACACATAAGTGTGCTAAAAGGACTTTTTTTGACATTTTGACTAAAACCAGACACCATTCAGACCACAGGAAATTGTGTTAACTTGTGCAAATGAAAAAAAAAAACAAAAACAACTAAATGCCATCTTTTAAATAAAGAGAAAAAGCTCAAATTCATATCTTGTGTTTTCATACTAAATGGCCAAGCTAGTATGAAGGCTTTACAAAGGTTTCACAGAAAGTAATGGGCCTTTTCCATCGCAGCTGCTAAGGGCACGGTACAGCACAGTACAGCACTACACGCTAAAGACGACCAGGAAGGTTTTTGTTTCCACCAAGGGGCAAACTCCGCCTCAGAACAGTGAAGCTCGCTTCCGCGTTGTAAATAGTGTAATCCTCCCTTCATCCGCTAGGGGCTGGCTCCAAGAGCGAGCAAATCCCCATAGACTCCCATGTTAAAAACGCCAACTTCACAGCAGAAATAAACAGGTTTACAGCCTGGTTCAAAAAATCATTTTAGGTTTATTAGGTCAAGTTTACCTTCATGTCAACTGTGAGGGGGGTGAATTTTTTTATAACTCATTCGTTTAGATGTTATTTATTCTTCAAATTACACATAATTAAGGGCGTGTCCTTATGGTTGACATGCGGCAGACCGGAAGCTCCACCTGCCGACCGGAGGCTCCTAGTTAGCTCCTTCTTTGCTCTTAATAAGGTCTCAGTTTGTTACAGAGTCGCACAACGGCGGTGTTTAGTCAGCGAATTGCAAGTCTAAGCATGTCTTACCTTAACCATGCCGCTTAGGGGGCTTATCTTTGTTAGCTCCTCTTAGTTTCGTGTTAGCTCAGTTAGCGTTTAGCCCACAGTACGTCAGCTGTCAATCATTTTCCCCGCGGCCGCGCTGTGCCCATTTTAGTATTTTTCCTGGAGTGACGATGTACGTGACACGGCAAGATGGCGACGGTAAGACACGCCCAACTGGCTTCACATATCTCTATTCAGAAGAGACCGGAAGCTACGTCCAGTAATTATATACAGTCTATGGTTTCCACACAGGAGAAGCAGTAGTCTACTACCTGGAGGTGGGTGGAGTTGGCGCAGTCGAGACTGCCGTGACGTCACTGCTGTGCCACATGGTGGTCAGTAAAGTTAAAACAACAATGAGGGCATTGGATGATATTGAGGTGTTGCTTTCTGCTGTTGTTTTCTCGGGAGGCAATCGCCATTCCAACATTCCTCCACTCCGACATGGGTCCTCAATTGTCAAAATGGTAGCACTTAAATTTCTGCTAAATGTCCCATCATTCCAACAATTTTTTCATTCTATGAATGACAGTATTTAAAAAAAACAAAAAAAAAACATCCCACCATTCCGACAGTTTCTTTAAAAGCCCTCTCATTCAGATTTTGACGTCATTTTACAGCACACGGACTGTACAGCCTCACAAACCAACTTAATAATCTGTAATCAAAATCTCCTGAAACGGGAAATATAATCTGCCTCCACGTATTAATGTAACTCCGGCTGGTCTGAAACATGTTAGATTCATGTCTGAATCTCAGGGATCACTGACGGTAAGCAGAAATACAGCATCAGTCACCTGTCACTGCAGCCAGCTCGAAGCAGTCTCCACAGAGCCGAGCATCTTCATGCCCACTGGCATCATATGCAACATCAATAACTGCACTTACAGATATCAATGACGGCGCTGCAGGTGACACTTGAAGTCACTGACTAATTCCAGCGAAAACATGTGAATGATGTCCGGTCTCCTTCATGTTGTACAGCAGGGGGAAGTGTGTATTGGTGTGCGCATTTACGCATGTCGCACAAAACCGGCGTCACACTGAATATTATTTGCTTTTATCTCCAGACACGCCGCGGGTCGTCCAAGTTCGGTGAAATGGTTCAGAATGAAGCCACAACATCCAGATAAACACTGAGCTCCATCAGAACTGTTTAAAAATCTGATTTCAGAGGCTAAAACGTTATTGAACACACAATTAAAAAAATCACCTGTGCGCTCGCTCTCGACATAATTTAAAAATCAACAGGAGATGATTGAAGCTGACAGTACTGTTAATTAGGCCTATATCTAAATCTTGTAATTACTTGTTTAACTCATTCACTGCCATTGATGTCTACAGCCGTATGCAGCAGGGGAAAAAAGTATCAAAATTTTCACCAGATGTCGCCAGATAGTCACCAGATTGTGTTCATGTCAATAGCTCTACTAGAAATATATTTTCGGAGAAAAATGTTGACGTGTTCAATACTTTTTCCCGCGCTGTATACGGCTATAGATGTCAATGGCAGTGAATGAGTTAATTAGTTTACATTTGCTGTCATTGTATCCGTCTGGTGTCCTCTCGTCCGTTTGTATGCAAGCGCACTGCAGTTTCCAATGACAGTTAACTGGGGATCTTGGCGTGATATTGCGCTATATTCTTTATATTTTTTATTTAAATAGCCTAAAGTTAATGAATTGATTTAAAGGAGCGATGACATAGCAGTTAAAAACTAGTTTATGTTGTTGGCATTACTGCATATGTAAATACTCCAAAGAAAAAAACTGCATTTTTTACAGCGGAGTATTGTTTTGAAACGCCAGACCTCACTTCCTCAGTAATACAGTTGGGTCCGGTGACGATTTGGAGCTTTACCCGGAGACCAAGTTGACTTCATTTTGATTGGCTACACCTTATTTGGCTATGACCTTATTTGGAGAATCTAGGTCAAGCTGCGGTCGGAGATTGCTAAAGGCTAACTGCTAGCAACATGGGCACTTTAGACAGTGTGAGCTACGTTTATCAGACAAGACAGCATTTAGAAAATAAATAAACTTACAGGTAATGACAAGGTTGTGGCCCCCTCCCTCAGTGTTGCTGCAGAAGTTTTCTTTTAAATCCATTTGTTTGAAAATCCAGACCTGACTGCACAGAAGTTACTACTAGCTCCATACACGAAGCTGAATCAGACAGGGAGGGGGGGGGAGCGGACGGTGCATAAACCGTTAGGAGAGAAAGAGGGGGGGCGCTGTTTACTTGATAGTGTGCTCTTATTGGAGCAATTAAATTACGTAGAATGATAGAACTACGTAGAATGATAGCCTGCTGTCTGATTCAACTGTTTCTGAGCAGAGAGACAAAGCTGACAGACCATAAACAGGAACTTTGATTCTCACTCTGGACATTCACATGGCCTCATCAGTGCACAACAGATCATATTATACCCCCAAAACCCCAGAAAAGTGAAATTTGATGTCATGGCACCTTTAACTTAATTGGTGCATAATGCGTAAAGGTGCCGTTATAGGTACACCTCCAGTCTTATCTGAGAACTTTTATGGCATAAGTGGGTATATTTAGTTTCCTTTCAATATTAACATGAGTTTGTGAAGTGTATGAAGCATTCTGGCTGGTGTTTAATTCATGATTGTGTGTGTTTTTTTTTTTAATGACTCAGCAGTGCAACTGCAACAGCGCTCCGTAATTTGACCTACATATTGCAGCAATACGAAACAAAAGCCAACACACTTAAACAGTTTCTCTGTGTTTATTATTGTGATAAACGTAGCAAAAGCTTCGGCCCATCAGAAATATTTTCTTCTTTATCTTAATAAAGACAACTAGGAGCAGTCGAACTATCAATCTAATAACAAGCAGCTTGTCTCAGCTGCATGGCAGGCATGGGGCGAAGGGAAAAGCTGCTGCTGCGTTCAAATGCAAATGTCGCCATTTAATTTGGTTGAACACAAACATCGCACACATCTCTCTAATTAGCTAGGTTTTTTTTTTTTAAAGGCAGAGCCGGGCGAAGGTGATGATATGGTCACTGGCCCGAAGCCCGGCCTGGAGCTTGGGGCTCCAGTGCAGGGCTTTATTGGAGGGTTTGGAGTGAAAACTGTTTCATTCCTTCGCATTTTTCCAAATTGTGTTGTGGCAGCAAATATTTATTCATTTGCAGAGGCAAAAAGCCTAATCAGGATCTCTACCGTTTGCGGTTCAGCACCGGGCAGCGCAGAGTCAGTGTCTCTTATTAACACACGTTTCCTTACATGTAAAGCCTTGTCGGAGTGGTGGGACATAGGGCTGGACGATATAGAAAAAAAGATTATCGATAAAAAAAAATTTGTATCGATCGATATCGATATTTATAAAAAAAAAAAAAGCCATTATCATATTCAAAGCTATTTTAGGCGCAGCCCTGGCCATTTAAGCTTTTGCTGAATGATCCACTCATAACAAAGATCACACTAAAGCCGTTTTCAGACCTGCATTGTGTAACATGAGCGGTAAAGTCCATCCGCTCTTTAAACAGACTCGTCTTTTCAAACATGCAGCTTCCTTGCGGACTTATCATGTCCCGGCGCTTTTTAGACATCAGGAAATGTCGCAGAAAAGTCAGCACAGCCCCCCCTGCTCTCTCTTCAACTCTGTCCAGAACATTTCCTTGTGCTTTCAGCCAAAACAACGTGCCGCAACATTTCTGCTCTTGTGACATGTAGACCAGCCGGTACATGTCCGCTACATCTCCGAGGTAAAAGACCGGTACGCATGTCTGAATGCAGCGTTATAAAGGACAGAGTTCACAATATTACCGCTTTCTAGTGGAAGTCTGAAAGGACATAACACTGAATTCCAGTTCAGCCTTTGCCTGGGTCTGTGTTTGTGATTGGTTTGTCGAAAGGAGTAACTGTAGTATCATGCTACTCGAAAGGCTACAGCAGAAAACTGCTTCTATATTGAACTTTTATTGACCCTCTTTTTTTTCTATTGAAAAAACCTCTATCGATCGATATATATTGATATTGAATTATCGTCCAGCCCTAGTGGGACATTTGTGTGTTGGAATATATCTGAATGACAGTATGTTGGGATGTCGTAATGCCAGCATGTAACCGTTTTCTCTGTGGCTTGTAGTCACCAAAAACAGAGTCAGATATTTTTAAAAGAGGCAGGCGAAACCCGTATGACGCATATGACAATTTCCTTTGACCAATCAGTGGAGAGCCGTCAGGTACGTCACGTTTTGTGTAGGTTCAGCACGGTTAGAGCTAGCTCTGAAATGGGTGCAGAAAATCGTAACCGCTCGTAACGGGTT
This sequence comes from Atherinomorus stipes, assembly GCA_023101725.1. Taxonomy (NCBI): domain Eukaryota; kingdom Metazoa; phylum Chordata; class Actinopteri; order Atheriniformes; family Atherinidae; genus Atherinomorus; species Atherinomorus stipes. Next base: position 14,872 of record JALJCO010010733.1, on the reverse strand, counting down.
TCCCAGAGGAAACACAGATAAAGTGTGGAAGAGTTACGAAAATGGGGAGTGGAAAAGGCCCATAAGACACCCCAAACCTGCTGCACTCTCCCGTTTTTGTCTCTGGAGTTTACTGGACAAACCTGAGAGAGAAAACTGTAAATCACATGAAGTGAACTTTCACGTCAGACTCGGTTTGTCTCAGATGTTAGGATGAAGTGCAGGTTAAAAGGCTTTCATTAAGCTCTAACCAAACTGCTTGATAAATGTTTCACACTCATCAAGCAATGGTCCATTTGACCGCAAAATTTCCACACTTAATTCCATATTCAAGCAATATATCAGTGATGTGCAGCTCAGACTGTAAATATACTTAGTAAAAGTTCATTCTTCACCCTGAAGCAACAAAACTATTAAAAGGAGTGATGATAGACAAAGCAAGTCATTTTTTTTTATTGGAAATCTGTTGTTTTGTATATTTGTTTTGTTTTTTTGTTTGTTTGTTTTTCAAATTATTCTTCAACATCTCCCAGATGAAAATTTTACTTTCCAAAGCTTTCTCTTTTGCATCTCAGGAAAGAAAAAGGTGATCTCATTCAGGTTTCAAATCGTTCTCATTAATGTCTCTTTTGTTTCTCCTAAACTCACTAGGAGAAATATTCTTATTTGAGACTTAATGGAGACATCTTGAGAGTTATTTGAGAAATGATTGAGATCTCCTTTGAAACTGGAAGTGAGACTAGGTTGAGATTTTGTACAACTTTTCTATCTGGAGACAAGGTTGAGAAACAGGAGAAATAAGCCATTGTCTCATTTAGCTCTCAAGTGGATCTCACATTTGTCTTGGAAAAGTAAATGAGACCTTTATGAGAGCTCCTTTCCTAAATTATTTCCCTCTAGGCTGGTTTTCAGGAGAGGTTTTTTGTTTTTATCTCTTTAGAGTGGAAAGTTATTGTTATGCTGACAGATCGAGCTCAGAAAAACAACTATTTCTGCTCTCCTTAAATGATGAAGAAGCTTCTTTATTTTCATCTTAAAGCCATGCAGTATGGGTGCCATGAGAAGTTAATTGTGGTGGAGCACAGCTGCTTGGGAGAGAAGGGGTGGTGATCCAGGAGCAACGTGCAGGTAAGGGCAAGTGAAGCTGTAGCATATCACTGACTATCTCTGCCTTTATCTGCAGTAGTGTGCCGGGCAGCTGCAGAGCGACGCTGAAGCCAGAAGCCTGATCCCTGCGAGCCAAAGACGTCTATTAGACGTCTCGTCCAAAAGTTTAGACTGAAATTCACCCAACTGAATTCGGTCTATATTTTAGCCCGATTCTAGACGTTATAATTTAATCCATTATTATCAAATATTAACTAAAAAAACAACAACTGTAAGCTGTATAAATGATGGCCAAATGTTGGATCCAAACATTTGGCCAGTCATTGATCAATGTACAGTATAATTTACATTTAGTCCAAGGTAGTCTGAGCTTAGATGGCTAAAAAAAACTTTTATTTTCAGACCAGAGGTAGACCAATTTTAGCCTAGACGTCTAAGAACCATTAGATGTCTATTAGACGTCTTTTAGACCAAAAAATGCTTAGTGGGATGTTTCAGTAAATATTGTAAAGCAGATCTTGTGTCTGTGGTGAGTGCCAGAACCTTGATGTAGCGTAGCTGCTACATTAAGCCTGGGATACACTGTGATTTTTTCAATCGTTGCTCGCAGCCCCGACTCAAATTTTGCAGATTAGTTACAGACTTCAAAAGTTCACAGCTTGCAATATTTGTCCTCATACCATACCGCATACTCGTATGCGATCTGACTACTCACACTGTGTGTCCTCAAAGACACGTTGGGGTCTTGAACAATCCCGACATGCAATGCAATAAATACAGCTAGTAGTAGAAGAACAAAACGAAGAAGACGACAACAGCAGCAGCAACAGCATGCTTTCACCAAAGAAACCGCACTGCCTTGGCGATTTGCGTTCTTTCTTTGTGAAGAATTCGCCCCCCAAAAAAGATGATGACGCCGTGTGTGGACGAGGAATTGGCTGACCAGACATGGGCTGTACGCTCTTCTCGGTTTTACAAGAACTCCGTCCAAATGACAAGCCGGGTCTTCATGCTGCCTCTGGTTTATTTTCGTTTTTGTTTCACGCATGCGAAATGTGAAAATCTCTGAGGGAAGAGTTCTCAGTCTGGTCGTGGCGCCGCTTCAACATGCGATTCACTCACGACCCACGACCAAAATATCAAACAGGTATGATTTTCTTGCGACAAGCGATTTCTGATCTGGGGCTCGTCATGAGGTGCCAGTCGCCTCTCGTGACCCTCTAGTACAGGTACTACCCAAAAAACTAGAATATCCTGAAAAAGTTAATGAATTTCTGTAATTCAACTTAAAAAGGTGCAATTTACATATTGTTTAGACAAATTATATGTGAATCATTATAATCCAAGCTTTTGTTTGCTTGGATGTTGCTGATTAGGACTTGCAGCTTTAGAAAACCTCAAATGCAAAAACTCAAAAAATTAGAATACTGTGAAAAGCTCCAGTATTGTAGGTTCAGAGTGTCACATTCTAATCACGTAAGTAATCCAAAACACCTCCATAAGTGCCCCGAGCCTTTAAAAAAGTCCCTGTCTTGGTTAAGAACAATTCACAACCATTGGGAAGACTTCTGATCTGACAGGGTCTGCACAAGGTCGGAAAGACACAAAAAGTGATAGCAAAAGAAACCTGTTGTTCTCAGAGTGCTGTCTCAAAGCATGTTAATGGACAGTTAAGTAGAAGGAAGAAGTGTGGAAGAAAACGGTGTACAAGCCAGGGGGCTGATGGCAGCCTGGAGAAGATGGTCGGGAAAGGGCCATTCAAAAGTGTAGAGGGCTTCATAAGGAATGGACCTGTGAGCTTCATCAAGTCCAGCATAAACGCAGCCGTCTACCAGGACATTTTGGAGCACTTCATGCTGCTTCAGCAGACCAGCTGGATGAGGATGCAGACTTCTTCTTCCAGCAATACTTGGCACCTGCCCACATTGCCAAAAGTACAAAATCTTGGTTCAACAACCATGGATCACCATGCTTAATTGGCCCGCAAACTCACCTGACCTGAACCCCATTGAAAACATTTGGGGTATTGTCAAGAGAAAGCTGAACAGGAAGAGACCAAACAATAAAGAAGAGCTCAAGGCTGTGATGGAAGCATGTTTTTTCTTCCATAACACCTGAGATATGCCAGAAGCTGGTTGCATCCATGCCACGCCGGGTTAAGCCAGTCATTCAAGCAAAAGGGGCCCCAACCAAGTAAAGTACAGATGCAAGATTATACTTTAGGAGGTCTGACTTTTAAAGTCCTTTTTAAATTGATTTCATGCAATATTAAAATTTTTTGAGTTTTAGAATTTGAGGTTTTCTTAAGCTCCAAGTCCTAATCAGTACCATTCAAACAAATAAAAGCTTGAAATATATTGATTTGCATATTATTTGTCTAAACAATATGTAAATTGCACCTTTTAAGTTGAATTATAGAAATACATGAACTTTTTCACAATATTCTAATTTTTTGGGTAGTACCTGTATACTGCAGGACGCATGACACACGATTTGGCTAAGAGTCGGCCCGAATCCCAAACTTGTTGCACGACTGGAAAATCGGCTCAAAAACGGCCAAAAGTCGCACAGTGCATGCCGGGCTTAAATAATTCTACCTTTTGTCACATCATGGCAAGAAGCAGACACTAAACAGCTAACTAAGACCACAGTTGGGAAAACCAAACGCTGATTTATTTCAGAGTAGAGGGTGAAGGACTCTAGAGCTTTGGTGTTCGTATTAGTCCAGCAGGGAGTCATAAATCATTGTCTGTCCTACTTGAGTTTTAGGATACAAAATTCTGGAGGGAGTATGTGGGCAGCCAGCAGAAATTCAGGAGAGGGTGATGGCAGGTGAAATGTGGGAAAGCGGGGAACAGGTGAAAAGCAGGTGAGTCTGGTTAGAGGGCTCCCAAAGTGACAGTACCTCAAGCACTGTAAACACAAACAAGTTCAGAAAACTAAAATTTTTGTTGTTACACTATACTTAAAAAATGTGTGTTCAGTTAACTTAATCAAAATTAAAAGTTCAAAATTGCCTTAACTTCATATTTATGACTTCTTCATACTTAAATGATTTGATTGTATGTCACTTATAAAAACTAAATTAGACAAGAAACTTACATCCTGATGCTGTGATTTTGAACATCTGCCTTTAGCACATTATCCTTTTGCTGTCAATTTATATCTACTCAGTTAAGAGTAGATAACAGAGCAGATCCAGAATCTGTGACGGAGCAACAACATAATTTGTAACTAACTCATATTGGCTCTAATTCAGGCATCATAATCCTAGTGGTGGTAAGTTTTATCTCCTTGTACTGTCCTTTGCACTCATGATGTCAACTTTAACTGAAGAGAATTTCTCAACAACTTTCTCTGAATGTGAACATAACAAAGGCAGTAAACACATAACTCAAATTTGTAGGAAAACAATCACAAAAGGTTAAATTCCTGCTGAATTTGCTTTTCCCATGAGCCTTTGTGGTCTAGACATGTTGAGTTTTGAAAAGTCCCGCCCCTTTTGTTGTTCATGACAACTTAAAGGTGCCATGACATCAAATTTCACGTTTCTGGGGTTTTGGGGGTATGATATGATCTGTTGTTCACTGATGAGGCCATGTGAATGTCCAGAGTGATCAAAGTTCCTGTTCATGGCCGGTCAGCTTTGTTTCTTGGTTTAAAAACAGTTGAGTCAGACAGCAGCTTACCATTCGACGTAGTTTTATCATGCTACATAATTCATTTTCTCCAGAGCACACCATCAAGCAAACAGCCTCCCCCACCTCCCCTATCCTTCCACTCCACTCCCACATCTGAGCTGATACACGATGTGAGTGGAGCTAGCATGCATATCTGACAGCAATCAACTTGTATTAATTAATTCAGGTCTGGGTTTTTGAACAAATGGATTTAAAAGAAAACTTCTGCAGCAACACAGAGGGAGGCGACCACAACTTTGTCATTACCTGTAAGTTTATTTTCTAAATGCTGTCTTGTCTGATAAACATAGTTCACTGTCTGAAGTGCCCATGATGCTAACAGATAGCCGACCGCTAGAGCAGCTTGACCTACTTTCTCCAAATAAGGTTATAGCCATATAAGATGTAGCTAATCAAAATAAAGTCAACTTGGTCTCTGAGTAAAGTTGCATATCATATCACTTAGGAGGGAGGTCTAGCGTGCCAAAACAATCCCCCCACTGTAAAAAGTGATGTTTCTTTCTTTGGAGAATAGGCAGCGATATCAACTACATGAAATACAGTAAGAGAAATAAGTATTTGACCCCTTGCTGATTTTACAGGTTTGCCCAGTTACAAAGAATGCAACAATTTAGAATTTCAATCAAATGTACATTCTAACAGTGGGAGACAGAATCCCAAAGAAAAGTCCTGAAAATCACATCATATGAATTTATAAAAATTTACAACCATCCGATGAGGAAAAACAAGTTGACCCCCAACCAAACACCTAGTATTCTGAGAGGGACCCAACTGCAGTTACGATGGCCAACACGGGCGCCGCCACATATCCAATCTACGCCGGAAGTCTCAAGCGGAAACTGCCGTAAAATAGAAAGAAGAAGTCCCAAGCGGAAGTTTCTTCTTCGTGTAGTGTATTAGTTTTTTTTTTTCAAACAAAACTTTACTTTAAATGGCAATACACAAAGGAGAAACAGAAACAGATGAGAGAATGGTAAGAAAACCTTTTTTATATATATAAAAATATCACCCAACGAGTGTGGTATTATCTGTAGGATGTAAGTCGTGATATTTACAAATGCAATGTGTCGAAGAACTAGTGGCAAGTCTCGTGTAGATTGTTTTTTTCCGGGCTAGCTTTCTGCTAGGAAGAATGCTAATGACTGAATGAATACATGTTGCGAAGTCACGCACACACGTACACACAGGCATACGCATGCATGGCCATACAAACATGCGTATTTTCTTTTAAAAAATTATTTTTGTGGATAAAACACACATTCATTCATTTTTTCCTCAGATGCACCCTTCTGTACTAAGCGAAGAAGGCGACAGCTTGACGTACACAGTGTCACCAGCTGGTTTGGGGTGTCCTCTCTGTCCTCAATTCAAAACAAAGAGTGAGAGTGTCATCCACAGGCACTTCTCAAATCATTTAGAAAATGCAGTACATTTCAATGGTATGATAAATATCTTTGATATCATATACCTTTACATGTAATTCTTAATGATACTTGTGTTTTTGCATGTCTAAGGTCATATTTTAACCGGTGCTATACTGGGTTGCACTTCTTTTCACATACAGTATACACAGTTGTACAGTAAAATTAATCTGCATTTGTAGCACTCTGTGGAGTTTTCTCTTCTTTTTTTTTTTTAAATAGATAACTGTTTGTAATGAGGAAACACATTTGCAATAGGATGTTATAAAGATATAAGTTTCTCAGGTACTGTATGATTTTTAAGACTAATTACTTTCCCCCTTTTTTCTTTAAAGAAAAGATAATCTGCAGATGCAATCTGCAGTGCAGAAAGGAGGACATTTCCACTGTCAATTTTGTGCTACCACAATAATTCGGACACCATTACCACACATATCACTGAATGCCAAAATAAATATGATGTGGCCCAACTCACATCAGTTCCACTCTCTCAGCCACATATAAAGGGATTAGATTTATATTGCACTTTTTTTCCTATCCAGGAACTAGGGCTGCACTGAAAAAAAGTCAAACATTGCTGTTGCTCATTCAACATTAATTTTGTAATTAGCTTCAGTAAAGAAATTAAATTGTCCTCTACAATTTAAACAATACAGATAGAGTCATGTGAGTTAATTAAAAATTTGTTGATAGATGCAATTGTCTAATATAAATCAACATTTATTTACAATAATTACATTGACCCAATGAACATTTGCTGATTGAGGACTCCTTGCGCATGCGTCGTTTCAAGTTCACCCTCCAACATAGGGGGCAACACTGAGAACAACTGCACTTGACTCTGCTCAATTAACGCAGCAGAAAACCTAAACCTCTCGCCACATGCTGAGGAAGTTTCTACCGTTGCAACCAACGTGACCGAGACCGTGACTTTTGGCGGACTGTGTTATCCCAGCGGTATACGGTAAGTAAAACCCGTTTCTTATGGTTTTACTTAGGGGCTCCACGTAATAAATAAATGTGTCGCATGGGATAACCGAGGTCTGAGAGTTAACCGACGTTTTCGGATATCTCCTCCTATGTGTCGTGGTGTATCAGTGCCGCATTATGCTAGCTGAGCTGTCGATAGTAATTTGAGAGGTGCTTCTGTATCATCACAGACGTCTCTTTTCAAGTCAACTGTTTTCTGGTCTCAAAGAGGTATATGTCTCGCTAAATTTGGACATGAATAATAGAATTGCATGTGTATTTTTGGCAATAATTCATAGCTGCGTCAGAGTAAAACCTGTTTCAGTCCTGGTTCAGACTCGCACCATGCTTTCACTCAGCGCCATGATTTCGAGACGACTTTAAAACAACTATTTCGTCAGGCTGAATTTTAGCTTCCTCGTGCATCCCAGTAGTGCGTTGTGTCGAGGGTCAAGAGCAGCTTTGAGCGTTTTCAGCAGTGAATTTAGGACTGAAGACGTAAAGTCGTTGGGATTTCTGACTTTTTTTTTTTTTTTTTTTTTTTTTTTTTTTTTTGTTGAGTCGCAAGGTGTTTGCTAGCATCGATCTATAATAGCATCGTGGACATAATACACGTTTTTCAAATTATCAAATAAACGGCTCTGCGGATGAATGTCCACCAAGAGCGGTGGACGCGGACAGCAGCTTGAATATTAGGTTTTCCTGATCACAACACAAACGTGAGGAGACAACAAATTCGTTCAACTTTTGTGGCTATTCACCCAGTATTTAACTATACCACTTGTCATTTGCTGCTGAAGTTGGCCTTGACACCCGGTTAGTGAAGGGTTTGTGTTTAAACATACTGTTTAGGATTGCAGAACTGGGCAAACCCCACGCAACTAGCGTCCTATCCTGTGCGTTTTCCCTCGGTATTGTGTATGCGCGCCTCCAGTACCACCGTGGGCGGTATGGGATTCAGTCCCAGAGTGAGTTGATAATTTGACATGTTCATAATCACCCCAAAAAACTCGCTCAGGTTAAGCCCAGCTTAAAATGTTATTAAATCTGCAATATATTAAAATACAGAACATTTGCTTTGCATTTCCAGCCACTTTATTGTCCCTTAACTGTTACTGTCCACAACAATTAGTATTTTTCTTTTTGCACAGGGTCAGGGACTATATCACACCCCAGCAATAGGGCGGTGACTCAAAGGCCAATTCTCCTGTTAATGCTACTAAACAACTTCTGGGTAAGTATGCCTAATGTGTAAGTCTGTAACAGTGATTTGTGTATTTAAGGTTATTTAATTTGAAAAGCAAGATTTATACAGAACATGTTATAGTGACAATATGTTGCTTAACACCTTTCATCAACAAATTAAAATGAAATGACACAAAGTACACAATGTTAATTTAGTGACTGAATTGTAATATTGTCTGGAGATTTGTCTGTAACACACAAATCAAAATTGATCGGTCTTAGTGTTTTTTATTTTTAATTTGTGTTTTTCCCTATACGTCCATTGGAGACTACATTTGTTGCACAGCTGGATAAACATGCTGCCAAACTCATGGAAGTTGTAAGAAGAAAGGGAGGAGCTGTTGGAGACAACGCTGTAGGGATTCTACGCGATCATGATGAGGTAACCTGAGTAAAGAAGCATGCATTGCATACATAGTTTTGTTTTATTAATTGAACTAAACTTGCTTTGTACCTAATCTTGTATGTGCTGACAGACAGTACTTTGAACTTTCTGACAGTTTTTCATGTGAATGGGCCCAGGAATGACAGAATCTAAGAATAGACCAAGTTAAAAAAAAAAAAAAAAAGTCAGCATTTTCAGTTACCATAGTTCCTTTACTTCCCTTACTTTACATTATAAAAACAAATATAAGAATAATATTTGGAAAACAAGGGCACACCAAATGATACTCTTCACGTCTTCACTCTAAACGTCATCACAATCACACCCACAGAATGGCGCTGGCTACAGGAGCTGATGCTGATATGTTTTCCAACTTTTTTTCAATTCTTTTTTTTTCTTTAGTCATTGGTTTAAACTGTGGACTGATTAGAATGTTGTGATGTCACATGAACACAATCTATTTCAGTATTAAGAATGCAACTTAAAAGTCAAATTGAAATAGTAAGAATTGGCAAATATTTAGGACATAATATTGTAAACATTTCAGTAGTTACAGTTTCATCTTTTCACAGGCTTCATCAAACGGTTCACTGAACGCATCCACACGAAGAGAGTGTGCTCTGAAATTACTGATGGTTTTCCTGGGTGAGCCTGTGGATGCAATCATCAAAGGACATCAGGTATAACGATAAACAATATGAATAAACTTGTCTTCGTTAAACATCAAAACTGCACATGAATTGGCAGTTTGTAATTGAGAGTTCTTGAACTTTTCTGCGGCCTTAAAGTTATACCGTGTAATTTTTGGGCACCATGGGCACTAAACTTGTAACTTCCCACAGGCACCACAACTGTCTCAAAACAGTCTCAGTCTGTGTTTTGGAAAAGTTGCAGACAACTTTGAAAGGCTGATTTTTAAGTCATCAAGCCATTAATCAAAGGGCTCTAGGTTACATGATCCAATGAGAGACGGCCCGCTCCTGAGGAGTTACAATGCCTGGTTTTTGAGAATGGCAGCCCCCCTCAGAGCAACGACATGCGTCAAGTATCTATATTGACCACAGAAATCAGCTATAGTTACTTATATTAATAATAATGTTAGAATTTAATGCATCATAATATTTGGCTAACATTGGGTTCAAAAGTTACACGGTATCACTTTAATTAAATGTTATTACATGGCCACCTGTGTTGATTCAAATTTTCAGGCCAAGTTTGGTCTTTTGTCAAAGTAACAGACAGTAGCGTCAAAGTGTAGCTTTCATGTTCTTTATAATTTGGCTTTTTGGGGGGAGTGGGTAGCCTAGTGGTAATGTCGCGGGCTTTGGCGCTGAGGACCTGGATTCAAGTCTGCGTCATGACACTCAGGTGAACCACTGTGGACCCCTGAGCAAGGTCCTTAACCCCCACAAACAACTGCTCCCCAGGCACTTTAAGTAGCAGCCCACTGCTCTCTGACACTTCAGAGATGGGTGAAATGCAGAGCCCTAATTTTGCCTTGGGGATCATACCAGTAAATAAAATAAATAATGGCAGAAAATCATTCTCTGAGGTGAGGCAGTAGCTGTTTATTCTCTTGGGTTTACAGAGGTTTCTGTGGTGTTTCTTTAAAAAGGAAGGGGGAGGGTATAAAGCTTTCCTTCACAAACACTGTTTTGGAATCGTGACGTCAGAGTAGGTGAAGTCAGGTGAATTGCACAGCTGACCAATAATGGATTAGATTTCTATAGCACTTTTCAAGGCACTCAAAGCACTTTACAGTAGATCCATTATTCTTTCACTCCTCAGTCATACCTGGTGATTGTAAACTACGTATGTAGCCACAGCTTCCCTGGGGCAGATTGACGGAAGCGTGGCTGCCATTTTGCGCCTACGGCCCCTCCCACCACCATTGTAGCATTCACACACATTTATACACCAGCAGAGCCCCCACTGGATGCTAAACAATAACCGATGAACGGCTAGACAACATCTTTATTTAACATCTGTCCTCTTTCTTAACCTCACCTCCACAACTGAGACTGAGACCGGGACAGCACCTTCTTTATCACCACCAAACTGTGGCCGAGTCAGATCTGGAAAATGTTTCTCCGCTGCCTTTTCAGCACAAAATCCAGGGAAAAGCGAGGATTTCCAACCGCATAGTATTTAGAAGAGGAAGGAAATTCTTGTCCCTCCATCCTGAGCTCGTTTGGCCTCCAAGGCTTTCTTCTGTTCCTTCCAGGACGATTCATGAATTCATAAATTCAAAAATATCCTTTATAAACTTAAAAATATCTGTACTAAAAGTGGCTGGTGCTCCCTGGTGTGATCACAGGTGTTGAAGGTCTCTCCTCCATAGTTCCTAAGTTGCATAAAAAAGAGCACTGTCCTCTAAAATTCTATGGATGCATTTAGAGAGTGACCATAAAATTATTGTATTATTAGCGAGTTATATTTTGTACTAATCTACTTTTCTGTTTTGCAGGACATGCAAGATTTTAATGTGGAGGAAGAGACCATGGCAGTTGTTGTAGCACCCACAGATGTGAATCATTTTGGAAGGTGAAGAGGTGATGGCTGATCTGCGTTCAGTGGTTGACGGCTTTGCCATGCTGTTTGGGCTCATTTACGCTCTCAACATGCAGTACCCAAAGACGTGTGGACGCACATTCAAGTTTGTGCAAAAGGTTCTTATGGGACTGGATGACAAGAAAATGAGCACCAAAGTTCACAAACTGAGTGTCTTGCTACACGGCAATTAGTTCCACATGCTCACGTAAAGTACACATTAAAGAGCTTTTTTTTTTTTTTCTACAGTTGTTCGTACCTTATAGACTTAAATGCTGAGTTCTAGCAAATGGCAACAGTTTGTCTTAAGAATGACTTCCTTCTAGCACTTCTGTAACTGTTCCGCATTTTAACTGAATTACGTGCTTGGTTGAAGAGTCTGAAAAAAAACAACTTTTGTAGAGAGAGGATTAAAAATATTCAACTCCACATTGATTAAACTCCTGTTTTGTAGGGAGAAGATGAAAATATTTTACTTTATACTGTTTAAACTCAAAACAAACTTCTTTGTTTTTTTTTTTTTTTTTTAATATTTGAAATCCTACAAAATCTTATTCTGTTGGTGGTCATCAATTGAGATTTCATGACTTTAATGCCCATTCTTACATTTGTACCTTTTGAAGTTAAAGGGGAACTTTTTTTTTTTTTTTTTTTTTTTAATCTGGACCTATTTTCTAGCATGAAATATATTCATTTCCTCCCCCAGACAGTTTGGGTGCAACTTGTATTCCTTCAGGAGATATTTAGATCCACTCCTGATCAGCGTATGTCTGATATAATGGCAGTGATGGAGCAACAGCGTCCAGCCTCTAAATCATTATCTACCACAAACTCCGTCATTTCACCAATGTTTTACTACAAAACTGTAGTTGAACCCCCCCCCCCCCCCCCCGTGAACTCGAAGCGGCTTTTTCGTGGCGATTCGTCCTTTATTTACAAACTTTTTACAGCGCCTGCTTTGACGTCATCATTATGCGACACCATAACAAGTAAACGTCTGTAGATAAGGGCAAATCACCGTGAAATAGCCGCCTCGAGGTCACAGGGGGGGTCCGACTAAAGTTTGGTAACAAAACGTTGGTGAAATGAAGGAGTTTGTGGCAGATAATGATTATTTAGAGGCTGGACGCTGTTGCTCCATCACTGCCATTATATCAGACATACGCTGATCTGGAGTGGATCTAAATATCTGCTGAAGGAATACAAGTTGCACCAAAACTGTCTGGGGGAGGAAATGAACATATTTCATGCTAGAAAATAGGTTCAGATTGAAAAAAAAACGAAGTTCCCCTTTAATGTAGTAAGCAGTTAGTTAGGCCCTTGTGCCCAGCATGAGTTGTTGGACAGGAAATAACTTTGCTGGAAAATTTAGTGATTAATGCGCGCCAGGGCCGGGACGATGCATTGTTTTGCAATTATTGCAATGGACTTTATCAAAGTGTTGATACTATAGATACTTATGTTTGAATACTGTATTACAAACTGTGAAAAACAAATTTCAAGGCACTTTACAGTTTTAATCACAACACTTTTCACTTCATGTATTACTATTGGACTTGACACTTTTTTCCAACATTTTCCACAACAAAGTAAATATTAAATCATTATTTTTATTGCAATTTTCACTGTAGTGGAATGCATAGACAAAAGTATATCGTCCCAGCCCTAATGTCTATGGATTGTTGGAAATAATTTCATGCTGTTTTACAATGGCATGCTTTTTTTTGTGCATGCACTGTTTAAATAAAAAGTTAAACGATGCCACTGTGTTATGAAATTATTCATAAAATGAAGAAAACATAAAATTAGCATAAACAGATTGAAATAAACATAAAAAGTATATTGATCCAATGCATACTTTTAAATTGGCCCAGAAATCATAATGAATCATTTTAAATTGACTCAATGAACTTTTGAACATTAACACAGCTTAAGATGTTTTAATGTAATGAATGAATGTTTTATTAATTGGTTCAACAAGAAAAAGTTCAGTACCTCAATTAACATTTTCTTGTTGAGCTAATTGAAATATTTACATGTAAATGATTACTATACAAATTGTAGGTTAAGCCAATGTTAAAATTTTTTTCAGTGTGGACAATTAATCGAATTTTAATCGTGATTTCAATTTTGCCTTTTCACAATCATGAAAACACTGTAATCGAAGAAAAAACGATTAATCCTGTAGTGAACAGACTGGTGGAGTTACAGGAAGCAAACTGCAGGGAGTCTAGAACAGGAATGTATGTAGACTGGGTATTCATTTTATCTTAAATAATATTCTTATTTTACTCCTTTACTTGTTTCTAATTTATTTCCGGTTTTATTTTATTTTTTTTAAGTTATATTTGAAGTTGAGTTTTGGTGGTTCAATAAACACTTTATAAAATCAATGAATAATTGTGTGTATTAATCGTGATTTCAATATCAGTCAAAATAATCGTGATTATAATTTTTTCCATAATCGTCCAGCCCTACCAGGAACTCAAAGCACTCACAGTTGGTCCATTATTCATTCACTCCTCACACATATATAAAGGGAGAGAGAGAGAGAGCGACAGATCAAGCCTATTACAACATTGAATCTCCCTTCTGGGATAAATAAAGTATTTTTCATCTGTGGCTTTTTAGCTTAGCAACACCTGTAATTGAGTAGGCTTTTAAACAATGTAGAATAAATATTGCACAGCCTGGACCTGGTGCTTTTTGTTAATGGGATGTGTGGTGTTGTAATTTCTGTGACTATTCCTAGAATCACTGCAGCTGAGTAGTCCAGTTTAGCAGTTGCCGGCAGTCCTCATTTTTTCATCTTTCCCTGCAGGATCATGGATGCTGTTGAAAAAGGAGGGATTCTGACAGTGTTTTCCAAGACACAGATTAAGGTAACTTTTGAATAGACTGTGCTTTCAGTAGTAACATTCTGTCTTACTTTATCTGATGATTACAGTACATGTTCACCTTTTACTCTTTGGTTTTAGCACTTGTATGACGATCTGATCAGTGAAAGGATCCGTTCCAACAGGATGTATCTTTGGCAAAACCCCTCCACCTCACTCAACCTCAAACAGCATTTAAAGCTGAGGACGCTGAATCTTGGTGACCAGCGGGTAAATGAAAATGCCAAAAGTCATGTGTGTACAGAAATAACATTAAAAAGGTTGACTGTGTTAACTCTGTATTTTTCTTTTCAATAGATCTTTGAGCTTCTGAAAGTGATTGAGGAGGTCACAGGAGTAGGGGAAAAAAATAAAGAAAGGGAGATAAGACTTCTGGATTTTGTCTTTGATGTGATGCTCCCAGAGGTAAGCAGGTCAATCTTGCTTTCCTTTGGAAAGCATAAAAAAGTGCTCCCTTTACAGCATCACAAGGTACTGTGTGATTGGGTCATGTTTTCTTTTTTTCAGATTTTGATCAAAATCCTGAACGAAGAAGGCTTGACAAGACTGAGGGCAGAAATTGTGTTGGCCAGTGGAAGCCTCTAACCCACCAACATCTGCTACCCCCAAGAGAGCATG
>JALJCO010010732.1:0-56259 GCA_023101725.1 Atherinomorus stipes | reverse complement strand
CATGATTATTTGGGAAATGAGAAGCTGCTCATTTCATCAGTTGGGTCTAAATACCTTGATGCCAGCTGAAGCGTCATCATCCATTACATACAGTATATTATCTTACCCTGTGTTCACACCGGACGCCTCCATTTGCAAAAGCGCCAAGATTTCAATGCACGAATGGTGGATGTTTACTCGCTTGATTCGGGTATTTTATTCATGTGAATGGAGGGAATAATGTGCTTGAATAAAACCATTCATCCGCACGTCAAGTTTAAAGTTGTACTTCCATGGTCATTTCATTAATACTTCTGTGTTCTCCATTATTATTGAATGCATTCTGCATTGTTTCTGTTTAAAAAAACCTTCTGGTTGTTTTGTATCCAGCTGTATTTGTATACTAGAAGAGAGGCTTGTGGTCCAACGGCAGCTTTTCCGGGTTCTTCTCATGAATTTCCGTCTGATTGGCTGCCTCCCATCAGTGTATGAAGGAAGCTCCGCCCTCCGCCCTTATTTCGTTACAGACAGGAAATAGAGCCGACAAACAAGTTTGTTCCGCCATGCTAACAAACAGTTAGCTAATTAGCTTCTCAACTCCGAAGCTACAGTCGTGCCGTCTTTACTTCTAGTGTGTAGTGGAGGGTTACCTGCCTTCCAATGGACAGATAGAAACCCCACGTGGGATACGCTATTTGCAATGTGACGTAGAAGTGCAAGGCTGTTCCCGATTCGCTCTTTTCTTCGTATTGTTTCTCTGATGAGAAAGAACAGCCGACTGGGGGGAACGCAACGCTAGCAAGTCAGCATGTGTAAGTAAACAAGGGGAAACCCTCCGTATTTCAGAAGGAGCAAGTTAAACAGGTTTTCAGTGGAAGGAGGCCTTTAACTTTCTGGAGTGGGGGATGGTGGTTGGTCACATGTCAGCCAATTCAGTCAGGCGATCATGGCAGAACCCGGTTACTTTGTTTGGGTCCACCAGATTCTCCAGAGGCGCTCAGAGCTCTGTGAATTTCATCACCTGATCCAGGAGTTATGTCTGGATGACGCCCGTTTCCAGGGTGATTTTCCAACCCCCAGTTTGATGATTTGTCGGAGATCAGTGATCAGTGCTGCATATCCCTCCTGGATACAAACTACAGGCATCGTATTCCAGCTGAGCATCTGTCCATCTGCCTTTGGTGAGTAAAGCTAGCCACAGCTCATTAGTGCTTCCAGCAAAACTTCCAACTTCCAGCAAAAGAACGTAGCTGCTGTCGCTAGCTATTGCAGCTCAATTTAATGAGTCTCTGTCATCTCCTCACCTCCACCTCTCAAAATTTAACCAGTTGATTAAACGCAACTCATAACTGACCGCTTTCCTGCTGTTTTCATCCTTTGGATTATGAACACACTGCAAATGTTTGTTTACATCAACTGAGGCTGAACTCTGGGTACTGGAGTGTCATCTAGTGACCAAACTGAATACTACACTAGTCTGAACACACTCATATTGAACTAGAAAAGCACTCGGAGAGCCCAGACCTCCGCCAAGCAGCTCGACTCTCTTACTTTTGTGAGTTCTGGATCATAGTAGAAGCTAGAAGTCTGTCCAACAGTCTTCTCTCCTCATGCTCACTGCTGCTCATACGTCTCATTTCTGCTTCCTGACATCATGTGCAGCTGCACACTTCTGCCACAAGGGGGCACTCTCGCTTCATCAACAGCCTTTTCAACATGGCCGATCTCACAATGATAGAGAATCCTTCAAAACAGTCCTGGATCCAGAAGGGGAGCCGGATCACCACCCAAATTTAATGGGTTGGTACTTGGGCTGAGACCCACGGCTGGTGAAAATTTCAGTTCAATCCGTCCAGAACTTTTTCCATAAAGTTGCTGACAAACGGACAGACGGACAAACCAACGCTGCCGAAAACATTACCTCCTTGGCGGAGGTAATTATATTGACGTTTTCCAATACTGATTGATAACCAACAACCCGAGTTTCTATGTAGTGAGGACAGAGCTGCATATTCTGGGAACTCCAGGCGCTCTGTTAAAAGCAGCAGAGTGTCACATTGTGACATTTCAGCCCATCAAACACCAGCTGCAGAGATCTGCAGCTTTTGGTTAATGAGCTGACTGTGGTGACTATGGTATTATAGTGCGTTCCAGTTGTCTCGGAACTCGTTTTTCCAAGGTAATTTTCCAAGAAAGTGTCGTCATGAGCTCGTTTTTCCCAGTGCCATTAAGTTTGAGAGTTACGACACACTTTAAACTCACCGACAGGTGGTCACGTGGTTCATGCAGCCTTAAAAGGTTCATAAACAGCACTGCGCTGTCTGTGGGTTGAACAGATTCAGGCAGGAGGCGGCGCAAAAACGTAGATTATCCTCACAATTTTCCTGAAATATTGGCCATTTATGTTTATTGATTACTGCACTGACTATGTATTTCATCAAAGTCTTTTTAAAGCACTCAAGACATTTATCACAGTTTAAATGTTAAACTGTGATGTGACTGGTGCTTGCAAGAGAAGCGAATCTGTAAATGCATCTCTGAATATGTTTGCATTTATATTCAGTGATGAAGAATATTTAGTTGATAGCCTAAAATACATGACGATGACTTGGAAAAAAGAAATAGTAGATGCTCTGAGTGATGACTGGGAATTCATTCTTCTCCTCTATAGAGGACACTATTATTATATTACAACATGATTTGTTGCATGAACTGAATAAATACATCAGTAACTCTTCATTGTTGTAGTCAGAAAACTATAGTAAAATAGTCATTTTCAATAATAAATAAATAGTCAATAATCATTTTCTGAAAAATGTAATAAATGACAACATTAATGCCAGGTTTTCAAACACAAACAGCTTTTCAAATAAACATTATACAACTAAACATTTAATTATATAGAATAACTTTATTATGCAGCCTTACAGAGATGGAGAGGGAATGTGTACAAAGTGAATGAGACATGTGACAGGAAGCACAAGATGGAAACAAGTGGTTGTCTATCAGCTCAATAGCAATTCTACTACTACTGGTAATAATAGTCAGTCATTTTCTGTACCGGTTATCCAGTTCAGGGTCGCGGGGCTTGCTGGAGCCTATCCCAGCTATTATCAGGCGAGAGGCAGGTACACCCTGGACAGGTCGCCAGTCTGTCGCAGGGCCAACACTACTGATAATAATAGTAATAATAAATTGTATTTAATATGCCACTTTCCATTTGTAAGACAGATCTTTAAGTGCTTACACTAAAAATAAGAAGCCAAGTGTTAAATAAAAGCAATTTATGTAAAACCACTGTTTTAAAGTTGTACCTCCGTGGTTATTTCATTAATATTTCTGTGTTCTCCATTATTATTGAATGCATTCTGCATCGTTTCTGTTTAAAAAAAACCTTCTGGTATCTTTGTATCCAGCTGTATTTGTATACTAGAAGAGAGGCTTGTGGTCCAACGGCAGGCTTTTCCGGGCCCTTCTCATGAATTTCCGTCTGATTGGCTGCCTCCCATCAGTGTATGAAGGAAGCTCCGCCCTCCGCTCTTATTTCGTTACAGACAGGAAATAGAGCCGACAAACAAGTTTGTTCCGCCATGCTAACAAACAGTTAGCTAATTAGCTTCTCAACTCCGAAGTTACATTCGTGCCGTCTTTACTTCTAGTGTGTAGTGGAGGGTTACCTGCCTTCCAATGGACAGATAGAAACCCCACGTGGGATACGCTATTTGCAATGTGACGTAGAAGTGCACGGCTGTTCCCGATTCGCTCTTTTCTTCGTATTGTTTCTCTGATGAGAAAGAACAGCCGACTGGGGGGAACGCAACGCTAGCAAGTCAGCATGTGTAAGTAAACAAGGGGAAACCCTCCGTATTTCAGAAGGAGCAAGTTAAACGGGTTTTCAGTGGAAGGAGGCCTTTAAAAAACACACACGAAATCTAGAAATAACTGCTACTGGTATACTCGCAAAAATAAAAGCAGCAACATCCATCTGCAGCATGGTTTTGGAAGCAGGAATCACTGGTTGGACATTATGTCCTCTCGTCCAATAGTTGAAGTCTTCCAAGACACGATGCAACTCTTTCATGGATGTACTGCAAGACCAGTGAACACAGGAATTATGATGCAACATCTACAGTTTTAACCATCCTAAAAGACAAAAGACGAGCTGGACCATGGACATTTTTGTGTTGAGAAGAGGTTTACCCGGGATTGTCTGGACAACTAGTTCCAGGTGGAGGAATATATATACAGTATACCATGGTCACATGTGAAAGAAGTAAATATTAAGTCAATTATTAATACATTCATGCTGGTTTTTTTACATTAAAAATCATAAGTTTTTCTACAAGAAGCGGCTGAACAGATTATTTAATATCGCTCGTTGTGACACATTGCCATGGTAACCGGCTGTGGCCTCAGAACCTGCAGCTTGGTCGTTCTCAAAGACTGTAGAAAATCGGTTGTTCTGCTACTGCTGAATAATAATAATCAGGCCTGATAAGAGAGAAGTGAGATGACTGCTTAATGTGATGTTACGAGATGCAGAGTTTTATTTCAGAGGGACTGATGGAGCCCAGTTAGCCTGCAGGCTGCTTTCACAGCGATGCGCCGTCATGACAGCCGTTGTTATCTTCAGGATTTGGTCTCCTTTCTGCTTCCAAGCTGGAAGTCTATGAAAAAGTTCTCCATTTGCATTCTCGCCTTTGTTGTTTCTCGCGGCAGTGAGACAGTTAGACCAGATCACGCCAAATATACTTGGAAAGAGTACGAAACAGATTTAGCAGGAAACGTACCACCGAGAAAGTGCTGCTAACAGGCTGCTGCACAGCCGAGAACTCTCCGATGGCCTCCAGTTATCACGTTTTATTGCAGCATCACATTTAGCTCGTCCTTCAGGATCAGATGGTGGCCTAGAAAATTAAATCTCATCCCAGATTGTCGATCAGAAAATCAAAAGCACGAAACAAACTTTATTTCCCGAGGCACAATGTTAGCAGCAGCAGCGGGGCTGCTGGACCAGACAAAGTCACGTGATTGGTCAATACGCCACAGGGTAGTTTCAGCGGCAGCAGCAGAAGAAGAACGCTTCCAGTTCAGGCCAAAGCAAGATTGAGGAAAAAAATTTTGGTTGTATTTTATTTCCCGACTTTGTAAAAATAAACTTCTAATCCACCTTATTCCTGAGCTAGCACATGTAGAAACGACGATGCGATCAAATTCCTGTGAGATACCGGAAATAGCGCTTCGCCATTGACTCACAGTATAAGATGTTGTTTCGGCTAGCGGTTTAGTCAAACATTTCAACATGAGTATTCATAACATTTCTAAACAATTTTCCCCAGAAAAATGTACTTGCTCAGTTCGGGAACATGTTAAGTGGTTCGTGGTTTTACTATCAAGCAGAGGAAGTTGAATTTGTGGCTACAACAGCGATTTGTAGAACCTGCACCTCTGTCTTAGAGAAAGAGGCTGCAGGGCTCCAGACTGCAAAGTAGCGGTCGCATTTTAGGATTAAAATATCATCTACTAGGGTTGCCACCCGTCCTGTAAAATACGGAATCGTCCTTTAATTGACAGTAAAATGTTGCGTCCCGTATTGAACCAGTACGGGACGCCATTTGTTCCGTATTTCCATAAATGTCAAACACTCATGTTGGTGCTGCCATGTGATATGTGTATGACAGCATCTCATTAACTAGGTTTTATTGGTAATGTAATAACTAAGTTTTGTGCTTATGGCACTTTGTTATACATTTTTTCCTCATTTTATTTTAAATAGGGATGGATGTAATTTCAGCATATGTAGCCTAAATGACAGCCATTTCTATGCAACAGTGTTGCATAAACAATGTGTTCATTTCAGCATTTCAAGCTTTAAGTGGTACCAATTGTTTTATTTTTCCTAAAAACACTAGTGCAAAATAAAGCACACCACTGCTGTGGGGGGCCACCGTACGGGTATCGGCCCATGGTGGTCATGGCCCCGATGAGCTGTGGTAGGTGACCCTTATTTTTTTGTCTGAAAGGTGGCAACCCTATCATCTACTTTTATGTAAATAAGATCGTATCTCACCTCTTTCAACAAAACACGACCCTTATTCCTCTGTAACACTCTGCTCTCCATCTCTGGGATTCCCTCCCTCCTGATCTCCGCAGTTGACTCCTTCCCTCTCTCCAAATCCAGACTCAAACTCCCTAATTCCATGTTCATCAATCTAATGTTGTTTTCTGTGTTCTGCTTAGTTTTAGTTTAATGTTTTGTCTGCTTTGTACAGTGTCCTTTGGTGCTTTGATAAGGCGTCTGTCAAAATTAAATGTATTTACTATTATTATTGTGCACGCTATTATTGTTATTATGTAGGTACTGATAAGCCTCGGCGCTTTTACGATTGCTCGTTGCTTCACAGTCAGACGTGACAGAGCTAAGAAGTAGCTAAAGTCTGCTGTTTGTTATTTCAGGCCAGATCTTCATCATCATCCTCCCACCCCTCTGTTGCAGGAGGCGGAGGGAATGTGACGTTGTCCTGTCTGAGCTGTGACAGCTGATGTTCCCACGTAGTTTACCTAAAAAGCTCATAAAACGTGGAGAAGCGTGAACATCTAGCATGTAAATAAATGCTGGTTCCGGTCGAACCGGAAATTGCTCGTATATTTCATGCAAGGGCTCATGGGGCATCGGAATAAGGTGGATAGAAAATCAGATAAAGGTTCTTTTTCCGTTTTTCTATTTCAAAACGAAAAACAGGAGATGACTTGTTTCCCGTTTTTTGTTTGCCTTCTTCCAAACAAAAATCGGAAATAGGTTTGATTCTCGTTTTTCGTTGTGATATCGAAATGGACACGGACAATGTGACAGTGGCTTTCCTGAACATGAACAAGCAGGATCTCTTTGTTTGATCATGGCTTTTAAAAAACAACTACACCATTACCTCCAAATAACATAGCTGACTAAATATGTCATGGTTAAAATATGTTTTCAATCATGGCCGGTCTCAGCTTCCATACTCCAGGCTAATTTTCTTTATCTGCCTTCTGCCAGCTGTAAAATATGAATTAATAATAATAATTACACTATGAGCACTCCAAAATGTTGTTTTCTCTAACACCTTCCATTCTAGTGTGTGTTATTAATGTAATAAAAATCTATATTCAGGGTCCTCTGGTTTTTTAAGTCAGCTTGGCATGAGATCTGTTCAGAAAGCGTGGGGAAGGTCATTGCATCAAATTTGCATTCTGCTTGACGCCCGTTTGTTTCTCTCTTGCTCCTGGTGCTCACACAAATTGTGTAACAGCCAAAATTCTCAATAAAGCTGCTCTCATACACATTTTATTCTGTTTCTAGTTTGACTGAAAATCAGTCTAATAAGATTACGTTTAGCAGCAGTTACTGATCGAGTCCATCATATTATAACTGCAGCATAATCTGAACAAAACTGCATCCAGATGAGTCTGTGCAGTGATTTTTATAATACTCGCATGAAAGAAATGTCCTTGAATCTTTTCTCTAAATGTCCACAGCCTCCTTGTAAGTTTCCAACACTGTGACTGTCTCCTCTTTTGACAATGCAAGGCTGTGATTCGTGTAGAAATAGATGGATTGTAGGATTTTTATTTTTTAAACTATTTCTCCTTTTTATAGTTACATGGACTCATATCTCAGCAGTCAGTATCTCACTGCTGCTGAAAACTGTGGCCACTTCATGTCAGCATCACTGTATTTAATGCCGTAGTGCAGCAGTTATAAACTGCTGTGTCACTGTTGCTCCACCTGTTAAAGGAATTGTTTTGGAAAGTCCTGAATTATGAAGTCGTGAAACAATGGAAGCGCGTCAGAGACTCGAGGACTCTGATGCTGCGTGCCAACTTTTTGAATCGCCGAATTGGGAAGTTGACTCTGCTTTTACCCGAGTCAATTAACCTCTTTTGGTCCTTATGTTTTCTCCTTTAAGTTCCCTTCCTCACACTCCTCTTCCTCGTTCCCTGAACCTCGTCACCTCTTTTCCATTTCTCTCCAAGGTTACGTCTGGTCACAATAAGCGTGCTCAAAATGACAGTGCACTTACATCAGTGTTTCTCTCTGTGGAATTAAATGTCATTTCTCAAATGCCATCTGCTCTCTTGTTTAGTCTTTACCGTGCGACTTACAAATTGCTGAAATTAATCCTGGGCTGATTTAAACTGAAATATAACGCAACAATAAGTGTCACCAGCTCCCGGGCTGACCTTTTCAAAAATGTTTCCTCGTTAGCATTGCTTGAGAAAAAAAGAGACGTGGGCATGCAGAAGGTCCTTTTGGAGGGTGATGGCTCTCTATTATCATTAAAGCTACACCAGCTGTTCTCATTAAACAGGGTCAGCTCCTATTAAGCACCGTGTGTCTGCAGGCAACAGTAGCTTGATGTAAGCAGATAAGCTGGAGAATATGAATAATATCAGCCATTACCCACCTACATCCAGCCACGACTGCAGCATCACTTGTACAGCTGCTGCTGACAGAAATGGTGGGCGGCCTCCAGCCGTTGGCCTCTGTTTATATTTGCTTGATTATAAAGAAGAATGAGCGGTAGCGTCACTGTGAACCACTCCTGACTCTGCATCATCTTTCTTTGTGCTCTTTTGATTATTTAAATGTAAAATGATGCCATTCTGTAAAGATGAGTGCACATATGTTTATAGCATTATTTGGTCTTAAGGGGGATGGGAGCACGACTGTATGGATAATATGATCAGAAATGCCCTAAATTAACTATGTCATGGTTTTTATTTATTTACTTTCAGAGGTTTCATTTTTCCACGTCACTTCTCATGTCATTTTCACCCTCAGCCCCTCCCCCCTCGTCCCCCATTTTATTTTTTTCCCCTTCCCCCCTTCACCCTGGAGCCTTTTATTATTAAATCCACCAGAGATCAGACCACCTCTCGTTCCCCCCACTTTATATAATGGAGTTCAATTGTGCCCGAGCCAAAAAGATCCATAAAAGTCCACAAAAACTTGTCAATATTCCTCCATACTGCTCGTCCATTGTAATCTAAGTGTCCTGAGTGGGTAGCGTCCAGAATTTACTCGAAACAACGTCATTTAGTATATTTTTAGAGCCTAAACAGTACGACATCGCATCTCTAGCAAGCACGCTGATGATGCACGTTCACAAAAGCCACAGCAGACAAGATCACGCGTTCTCTTTTTCTTTCTTTCTTTGTTTTAAATCAATATCCAACCCCTCTTGTGTTTGCCCCAGTTTGTCTACAGCTCTGGCGCTCTTAGCACCATGTAAACTGCGAATTTCTTCTTCTACACTTGCATTATCGGCAGAGTAGGCTCTGAACGTTGAGGCTTGCAGGAAAAAGGATATAGCATCATTTAGGCTCTAAAAATGTACGAAATGATGTCATTTCGAGTAAATTATGGACGCTACCACAAATAATTCATTCTGATCTGGTGTGTACATGCACTAGCATTTCTGACATATATATGGTGGCTGAATAATGCCTTAAAGGAGAACTCAGTAACTTTTTTACCTCAGTAAATGCCTTTCGGGATTCCCTGTGGGGCTAAACAAAGTGTTTATGGAGCGATTAATTGTTTTCCCCCCTCCTGCCGGTGCCTCTGGCCTGCGAGCAGCTCTATGCAACTTTGCCTGCGCCGACCCGAGCAGAACTTGCGACAACAGAAACCGCTGTACGGTACTCAGGTCCCCTATCTACCGAGCTGCTTCCAGCTCTGATTTTAACCAGACTACCAGCGCTAATTCGAAGAAAACATTTCTTTAGCTTCACACCACCTAAACACGGCTCCTGGCTCTCATAACCAACTCTTTGCTGGAGTGATTCACGTAGCTTGCGCTGCCTGGGCGCCGGGTGAAGCATCACTGCTTCAGGCTAAATAATCACTTGTCAGGCCCGCAAAAAGTAAATAAAAGTTCGTATTCTTACCTGCTACCCGCCAACACCAGAGAAAAATATAATCCACGGCATATTTACCTGCAAATCGCGGGTAAAACGTCCCGTTTCAAAAGAGACAGGTCTTTGCTTTGAGCAGAGGAAGACGAGGTGCTGCTACCAACGCAGCAAAGTAGCATCAACAAGCTAGTAAACGCTTAGAAATATATCCAGGGATCAAAATAGAAGAAAGACAGGTAGAGAAGCCGTCTGTGTGCTGTGGGGGTGTAGGGGGGTATGAACTTTAGGACAGTGAAAGGACACTACTAGGGGGAGCCCCGAGCTGAAGTTACTGAGTTCTGCTTTAACAATGATAAGATATATTTAATTTTGAATGCTTTACTTTTTATCTGATTAGGACTAACTGTGCGCAGGTTTCTCATTTTTGGTTTTTATTCTTCATGGTATAAAGAAAATACGGGATAAAAGGCAGATGATCATTGGAGCTAGTTCCTTTCCCCCCCCCCCCAATTATTAGAGCCCCTCAGTACCTCTCAGTTTACCCACAGCAGCTCCCTGTCCAGTCCATCAGCAAAAAAATTGTGATTAAAAAGTAGCTATTCATCAGCACGATAGTGCAGCAGAGAAAAACAAGCTGGAGCAGATAGGAAAGACAAGGCAGAGAGGAGTGTTATCTTTTAGGGTGTGCTCTAATGAAGGGAGAGCTGAGTCTACCAGGCCACGCCCCATCTTTTCCAACCAATCATTTATTATCACATGCATTGTCGATGGCTCATTCATGTTATAAAACATTCGTGCATTATTAAAGCTTTATCCACATCTGGGTGGTTGAGATCAGATTGCTGACTGGTGTGAACCAAACAGAAGTGATATTTGCACAAGCTTGTTTTAAACCTCAAATGCATTTTTGAACTTTTGAGTTACTGGTTCTGAAGCTGTTGCAGGATGCAGTGGATGATTGGCATGATTGAATGACTGATTCTGTGTACCTGGTGTCTGCCTCCTATAAGAGAAGGGTCTATCTGCAGCTCGCAAGACAGAGGCGTGTTGTACAGTGGGCGTGTCGTTGAGTGACGTCACTCGACGACACGCCCACCACACCTATGAGAGCACCTAAAATCTAACCCTACCCCTGACCCTTCCCCTAAATCTATCAAGACCCACCCACTATGCGACGCGCCCACTATATGACACGCAAATTATAGGACACGCCCCTTGGTTGCAAGCGGCAGATAGATACACTTGTCCTAGAAAGGCTCCTGCTGTTGGGAGTCAGAACTTGGCTCCTTTGTCTTGTTGTAGTAGCTTGTTTGGTTGGTTTACTTTACTACTTCCTTAGTTACATCATTTACACTTTACAACATATTCACCCATCCATCAATACACCACTAACTTCACCTTTTACCTCTTTTAACACACCCCTCTCTTCTCAGCAAAAGACAACCCAATAAAGTTCTCCCACTTACAAAGATGAGAGAGGCCTGTAATTGTCATCATAGGTATACCTCAACTGTGAGAGACAGAATGAGAAAAAAAAAATCCAGAAAATCACATTGTCTGATTTTTAAATATTTTTTTGCAGATTATGGTGGAAAATAAGTATTTAGTCACCTACAAACAAGCAAGATTTCTGGCTCTCACAGAGCTGTAACTTCTTCTTTAAGAGGCTCCTCTGTCCTCCACGCATTACCTGTATTAATTGCATGTATTTGAACTTATAATCAGTATAAAAGACAACTGTCCACAACCTCAAACAGTCACACTCTAAACTCCACTATGGCCAAGACCAAAGAGCTGTCAAAGGACACCAGAAACAAAATTGTAGACCTGCACCAGGCTGGGAAGACTGAATCTGCAATAGGTAAGCAGCTTGGTGTGAAGAAATCAACAGTGGGAGCAATTATTAGAAAATGGAAAACTTACAAGACCACTGAGAATCTCCCTCGATCTGGGGCTCCACGCAAGATCTTACCCCGTGGGGTCAAAATGATCACAAGAACGGTGAGCAAAAATCCCAGAACCACACAGGGGGACCTAGTGAACGACCTGCAGAGAGCTGGGACCAAAGTAACAAAGGCTACTCTCAGTAACACACGAGAGCATTTGGATGATCCAGAAGAGGACTGGGAGAATGTAATATGGTCAGATGAAACCAAAATAGAACTTTTTGGTAGAAACGCAACTTCTCGTGTTTGGAGGAGAAAGAATGCTGAATTGCATCCAAAGAACACCATACCTACTGTGAAGCATGGGGGTGGAAACATCATGCTTTGGGGCTGTTTTTCTGCAAGGGGACCAGGACGACTGATCCGTGTAAAGGAAAGAATGAATGGGGCGATGTATCGTGAGATTTTGAGAGTGTTTTAGATGAGTCTTCTTTCAGCTGAGTGAGGGAGGACGGCAGCACGCAGGCGGCTTTCTCTGCTGTCTTTAGGCGATATCGCCCCCCGCTGGTAGGATGTTTTATTACCGCCACAAAGGGAAATTTATTACAGAGCTTCAAGACGTACACTACATGAATGAACTGTTTTATAACACCGTCGGATGATCGAAAAAAAATTACGTGATCAAAAAAACTCTTAACGATCAATTAGCGATCATCGATTAATTGTGCCCATCCCTAGTCAGCACAAAACTTTCATTCCTACCAGCCCGTAAAACATTTCACCCTGTGGCCCACTGGTTCTTCTCCAGACATGTCTAATTATACAACCTATATTAGAATTAAATAAAATAAAATAATTATAATAAATATGTAATAATAATCAATTATTATAATTAATGAATAATTGATAATAGTAAAACGAATAATTAATAATAAATAATAGAAAATAATATAAGTAAAATAAAATAAATTCATTAATAATTATATTTATTATGATTATAATATAAATAATACGATTGATGAAATAACTTTATGTAGAAATTTTTGGTATCAATTATTTTTTACTTCTTCTCCTTAAATGTTTCAGCAGTTACCTGTTAAAACAAACTTGTTACTGCGATTTCATTTCCACTTGCCATTGCTCACAAAATTCAGACAAAAGTATTAAAAAACAACTTTTCATTTCCATTCACCATCTGTACTGAGTGGATTTGATTGTGGTTGGATGAGAATGATAAACATATACTGTACCATTCTGACATCACTGATTAATCTTGTTGAAGATATTGTGTCCCCTCCCACTGATTCCTGCTAACTCACTGCGTTGCAAAGATTTTTGGTTGCATGATTGTACATGAGCTGATCTGAGCCAAAATACCAGGGCTGATGTTCTTGTCCAGGTCTACCCCTGCTGTCCACGAGCGTGCGGTGCTGTGGTGAATATACAGCAGATGGAAAATGTTCGCTTTTGAAAGCCCTGATATGGAATTAGCGACCTGTCCGGAGTGTGCAGCTTCTGGTCCTGTCACAGTTTGGATAAATTGAATTAAATTTAATTTAATTCAGACTCTTTTTTTCTCTGTCAAACACTGAATGTTCTTCAGAAATTTTCAGCTTTGACTTCAGAGTAAAATGACATCCAGTCTTTTTTTTATTATCAGTATCTCTTCTGCCTCTCAGCTCGCTCTCTGGCTCCTAATTGAAACCATTCATGAATCAGGTGGAATTCTGGGATTTCTGCCTCACCTCAAAGTCCCAAAGCATGTTATTTTCTCTGTTTCTTTCCTCCAGCCAGGAAGACTGTTACATCAGCCTCGGTTTCCTCCCTCTTCCCTCTCTCTCTCTCTCTCTCTCTTTTTTCTTTTCTCCCTCTGTCTCTGTCCCTCCTTTCAGTTCCCAAAAAAGTCCTCCCAAAGAAGAGCTCAGCAACTTTGGGTGCTAAATGCACCGCCTCGCAGATGTGGAATATTCCCTGAGATAGACTCTTTAATAAGGAGAAAAGAACGTTTCCAAAGTAAGTAAAAGCTTCTTTTTTTCTCCCATGAGGCTAAAGCTCAGTATCCACGCTCGCTTTATAGGAAGCTGGGGTAAGTTTATAGACTCACATCATGCAGAAAAAAATCTGTAGCTTATACTAATCTCATAAATGAGCATCAAAAGTGCTTCATTATTGGATTTTATTTACACACAACAGTGCAGAAATTTGCATTAAAGACAAGACTTGTGTATTTTAAGTGCTTGTATATTAAAGCAGTGTGTTTGTTGCTCTTTCTTTACCATTTATGTTTATTTTGGAGTAATAACGCACACCTCAACAGACCATTTACTTGTTATGTGGTCCAAATGAAGAGAATATGGTAGATAATGGTCACCCAGAGGTTTAAAAGGCTCCTCTAAGACCAAAAAGATTTGAGTGATTGAGTATTATTTTGGGCAACATTGTTAGACTGAAGTTTTTCTTGTCTAACAGCTTTGTTTAGACAAAATTTAATGATCATCCTTTCCTGGACCCTCTAATCTGGAGGATTATCGTCAGTGCATTACAACAAATCATCCAGATTTCTTTAAAAACAAAAGTTTGCTGAGGATTTTCCTCCATTATAAAAGTGTTAATGGCAAGTTGAGCTGCATAACCTTCGCTGATCCACAGCTTTTCTTTCAGGAGTTTCTTCAGAAGAGATGAAGATCGCAGAAGTTAAACTGGTCACACACCATGTCTTCTTTATCGTACTGGCCGTTACTGGAAAGGCTCAAGTTAACCCAGGTAGAAACTCAACCTTAACATTTCTGGATCAAACATATGGAAGTATCATATCAAAGATTAAAATAACTTCTTTTTTAAAAAAAAAAAAAAAAAAGAAAAGAAAAGAAAAAATAAGCCTGATGGTCAGAGGTGGAAAGTAACTACATTTACTCAAAATACTGTAATTAAGTAGTTTTTGTGAGTAATTTGTAATTTTTTGAGTAGTTTTTTTTTTAATTAGTAATTGTACTTTTACTCAAGTACATTTTTATCTAAGTAATTTACTTCAAAACTTTTGAAAATTTCCCCGTTACTGAGTAAAAAAACTAAATGCAGGGGGAGAAAAATATTCCTGAACCAGTGTTTCTCTTCATGTTAAAGAGATGAAGAAGGAAATCCTCGACCATATCTCAGCCAGTTCTTTGTATTCAAACACAAAAAAGACAATAATTCATCGTGCAGATGCTACAAATGTGTTTAATGCGAGTTTTCAGTGGGCAGAATATTCTGTAGAGTGTGAACCTTTATTTCATTTCTTAAATAAGCAGTCAGTGGCTCATTTGTTCAGACTGATTTATTTATTTTGTATTTTGTTTTATTATCATTTCAGATTTATGGCTAATTTTGTGTTTTTAAAAAAAAACAAAAAAAGAGCACAATTTGTTAATTTGTCAATAATGCTGCCTTCATGTGGAATTGTATTTATGGTAAATACCAAAGTCTGACATCAAAATTGCACTTGAACACCCATTAATGTCGTTATTTCCACTGGAAAGCTGGAAAAATTTTATGATGCCCGAGTTGCCAAAATGAGGTCAACTTTGACCTTTCAACATGGCGGAGAGCAACAAAAATATCCTGAATGGGATGCATTACTTTATGTTTAAAGTTTTCTGCTGCTGTTATTTTGTTAATTTGTAATCTGCATAATTCTGTGATGTACAGAACTTCAATAACATCACCATTTAAACTTAGTTTTGTTTGGTTATTGTTTGGTTTATCTCAGAGCAGATGCTAACTAGCAGCCAGCTAGCTAGTCAGTCGAGGATAGCCTCCAGTGTTTCACTTCAGTACAGCAACAAATCACTTGAACACAACACTGATAATTTCCACTTAACAAGAGGAAAGGATCATCTTTCCCATATCACATGAAGGCAGCATTGGGACAGCTCAACATTTTTACCATCTTGGAAGCTTTGGCTGTTTCTTAAAACCAAGTATGCTAACATACTCTAGTACTTGCTATTATGGACTTGTGAGAAGTACAGACTTCCGAGGACGGAAGGACGCAAGTACATTTGTTGCCCATTAGGAACAGAAACGTAGGCTTTTTCTAAAGTTATGCCATGACAGTTATCAGATATTAAAATAAGTTGCAAACGCCCTGCTGGAATGTGGCAGTTAGATCCAGCGAACTGTCTAGCTGTTAGCTACTGTTAGCTACCGTTAGCTGTTCAGCTCTGGTTTGTGAAACCACTAATCACTTTTAATAACTGTTTAAACTCCATCAAACCACCAAAAAATTGAAGTAAAACAACTTCTTTGCAGAAAAGTTATTTTTAAAAAAAGTTATGTAAAATCAAAGTGTATTTTCAGCACTTCAGCTAATACTTTTCTCCTTCACCATTGTTACACCGCAATGCCTCATGGGATATAAGTGTGTGCCTGAAGTTCACAAAAGTCACCTCCGCAGACTCGTAAAAGCGGGCGGAGCAAGCACACACCCGGGAATGTGAACCGTACTTGTCTTGATGCATTCTTTGAATTGGAACAGTACTTGGACCTTTACTGATGACGTTTCAAAAGTACACAAGAACGCAAGCACGCAAAAGTACTCATACAGAGAAATGACGCTTGATTTGGTTTTATTTTCTCTCTTTAATTGTAGTAAGAGTTTATCAAAAACAGTGTTGGAATGGATTTATAACTCGTCTTTTTTTACAGCAAGTAACTGAAAGTAACTAAATAAATATTACTCAAAGCAAATTTTAGATAAGTACTTTTTACTTTTGCTTGATTACATCTTTAGATGGGTACTTTTACCTTTGATTAGAATTCACGAAAAGTAAAGATAATTTTACTTAATTACAATTTTTCAGTACTTTTTCCACCTCTGCTGATGGATCAGCGTGTTGACATGCCAGAGCAGGTTTAGGTGGGTGGGCTCAGAAGGCAGGAATATGATGTGTGTGTGTGTGTGTGTGTGTGTGTGTGTGTGTGTGTGTGTGTGTGTGTGTGTGTGTGTGCCTGTGTCTGTGTATGTGGTTTACCTATTGGTCAGAAAGTAAATATGCTCAGAACAAGCAGAGCTTTGACAAGCAGGGGGGCAGTTGTGGAAAAAAAAAAAAGTAGAAAATTTGTAGGCATACCTTTAGGTAGCACACACACCTACACTTACATTCCCTCACACACATGCAGTCATTTGACAAGCTGGAATATTTTCCCAGTCAAAGGATGGTTTGTTCATCTGCTCCTTAAAAATCCATTAGAGGGATTTGTTTTTAAAAGAACTGTGAATTTAACTCAAAACCTTCAATCAGATCAATAATAGAAGTACACAGAGGACTCCTGCTGCACTGAGCTGCTGGACAAGAATTAACTCTTCATTTCTGTTGTTATCAAACTTGAACCAGAAAAGGCCTAAAATCATGGAAATGCATGAAAAATACAGCGCGAGCAGCTCAGTGGACACTCCCTACTCATTTTGCTTAGACTGGCACCTACACAGTGATGCCTCTGTTTGGCTTTGGAGGCCTTGCAGGGCTGCAGGAAGAGGGCTGGAGGAGTGGGAGCAGAGGGGGGCCACTTACCACTCAACTCCTCAATGCTGCAAATATCTAAAAGTAAAAAAAAGATGACACGTGAAGGCGTTCACTCTGTCACCCTCACATTCCTAATGTCGGCCACGTGTGTTAACGATGTCTGGTCTGTTTATAGAAATGTGCCGCTATCCTCTGGGTATGACCGGTGGGCAAATCCAGGATGAGGACATCTCTGCTTCCAGTCAGTGGTCCGAGTCCACCGCTGCACGATTTGGAAGGCAACTTAGATTCTGATTTTCTCTTTAGTTTAATTTTATTTTCTTGTGGAAAGTAAAAAAAAAGAAAAAATCATAGGACTGTGTGCAAGGTGTACCTGAACTCCGTGTCCTTCCTCAGGCTTGACTTTGACAACGGTGACGGAGATGGGGCCTGGTGCCCTGACATCATGTCAGAGCCCGGTGGCCTCAAAGAGTACCTCCAGGTGGACCTCCGTTCCCTGCACTTCATCACGCTGGTGGGCACCCAAGGTCGCCACGCTGACGGCATGGGGAATGAGTTTGCCCAGAGATACAGGATCAAGTACAGCCGTGATGGCAATAACTGGGTGGGCTGGCATGACAGGAAAGGAAAGCAGGTGAGTGTAAGTGGATATCCAGCTTTTCCTGCTCTGATTTTGTTCAGCTGAAGCATTTTACAATTTATTGCTTATTATTTTAGTTGGATTGAGGCAAAGACAAGAAACACTGCAGGTCTAAGGAGTCTGAGAGGATTGCGTATGACACTGTTCTCTATTACAGTTTTTAAAGGGTTAACCAATTTCAGAACCAAGACTGCTGCATACCAGGTCATGAAATGATCTTTTTAAAGGTACAGTGTGTAAAAAAGAAAGTAAAAAAAAGAAAAAAAGATCAGGGACAAAAAATTTAATATATAACCCAAAACTGTGTTTCTCTGATGCACTGTAAAAAAAAAAAAAAAAAAAAAAAAAATCTGTATAATTTACAGTGAAAAACTTGCAGCTGTGGTTGCAATTTTTTTTCTATATTTTTCAATATCTATAATAAATATTAGTAAATAATCTTTTTGTCAATTTCCCCTTTCATACCTTTTTTTATTCCAAACAAATCATTCTCTCATCGAAAAAGGTGTTTTTTCTCACCTTACCATTTTGTTATCCACCATTTTTTTTTTATTTTTTTTTTTTCTTCATTTTTTTTACTATTCTACTCTTTTTTATTATTATATTATTTTTCATTTAGTTTAGCAGTTGTTGTAGTGTTTTTTTCTACATCGCTTTTCTTCTTTTTTTTGTCAACTATTTTTTTTTTTTAACACCAAGTTACACTCGTTAAACCCTCGCTAGCCAATGCTTGCATGCCGGTGTCCTCCCCCCTCGGACCAATCACACTTCACTATTTTTAATTTTAATTTTTCTCCCTTCACTCTGGAGAATCTCTTTGTTCCTCTTCTTCCCTATTCTCTCTTTATTCTGGAATCAATTAAAATTTCTTTGGGGTTGTCGTTTTTTCCCTTTATCTAAGAAGTAACATAGGATTATTGTTCTGGACCGGAGGGGGCCCTCTATATTTAAAAAAACAGTTAGAACCGAAAACGGCAGATAATCCCTTATTTTTCACCACAAAATTTACAGTGAGAACATAGAGGATATGATCATATGCTATTTTGTCAACCGTAAATTTTGCAGTACACAGCTGTTATTTATTTGCAGTTTTTTCTTGCAATAATAACAGTTAAAACAGTACAAAAAAATGTTGTTTTTACAAAAAGACATTCGTAAATTTTACAGTGAAAAAACTGTCAGCTTATCACCAGATAAATTGTGTTGGCAATGTATAAATAATCATAGTATGCCGTTTTGGTAACCATAACTTTAGTAGTACACAACTGTTATTTAATTATTTATGGTAGTTTACTGCAACAATAACAGCTAAATACTAAAAACTGGTTGCTGTAGTTGACAACTTTGTACTGTAATTTCTACAGTGAAAAACTTGCAACCACACCTGCCAGTTTTTCACTGTAAAAGTTACAGTTACAATGTAAAAGACTCAATGCTTGACTAAGCAACTGTAATTTTTACAGTGTGTGCAATCGATTCACGAGAATACCTGTTATATGTAAAAAAAAAAAATTTAGAATGAGTCATCTATATCTACTTGATGGGGGTGCACATACATGGAGGCTGCCATATTTGTGCCGCCATTTTTACTACAGTATCCCGAAATGGACAAAACAATGTGTGTCAAGTGAGAACCTTCTGAACTTTAAAACTGCTGTATTAGCTTTGTTTAAGGGTTTTTTTTTTTTTTTTTTTTTTTTTTTTTTTTTTTTTCAGTATTCCCCAATTCCTCATTTCCCCTCTCTCTTATTATCAGCATCTCTCTTCCGTTATTAACCTTTCTTTACCCCGTCCCCCCCCCATCCCCCCCCAAACCCCCCCCACTACTCCCCCCTAAAAGGAAGTTAAAGCACTGTTTGGGATGAGTAATGCCTTACAAGACATTAAAAGTAGTTACTCATAGTGGAGTCATGGCTACACCTAAGTCCACTGGATCCACTCACAGATGAAGACATATTTATATCTGGGAGAATTTTGGCCACTAACGGCCACCATACATTCATAACTGTGTTTAGAATATGAAGTCATATTTTCTTTTAAATACCCATCTTTACCACTAGATGTCAGTAATTCTTACATACTGTACCTTTAAAGCAACTCTATGTTAGCCTGGTACACCAGCCATGTATGTCATACATGGCGTTAGTCAGGCTGGTTCACCAGGCTAACTCTATATACGTTTCCGACTTAAAAAGCATTTGTTACGTACAGTCTTGGAGCCAACATTGCCCTGAAGGGTCCCTTGTCAGCAACTAGAAAGCAACACATGATGATTCAGCAAAGAAAACATAAGAGGACATTCCCAGAGAAAACAAGGAAAAAAGAGACAAAGTGACAAAGCAAGAGATAAAATGAGTCAACATACGACTTTTGGCTGGAGAGACGTGATGAAAGACAGATTTAAATTAGTTTTAATTGGGGGGCACCAAAGGTAAAAAATCTGCCACTTTAACAATAACTAAAGCAAAATACAGACTTAAAAAACTAAGTACCACCTATTATTCAGCACTGATGGAACCACTTACCAGCAATAACTAGAAGTAATAGACTCTATGCACAACTCCACTACTTCCTGAACTTAGTTCCTTTGTTTCATGTCTTTCATTACTGGACAGACTGATTAATACAGGCGTGTCTGGTCATTGCCGTCATGGTTACTGAGGTCAATTTTTCCAGTAATGGAAGACAGGAGACAAAGGAGCTGGGTTAAGTTCGGGAAGTAGTGGAGTTGTGCATAAAGCCCATCGTTCCATCTCTCATGCTGCTGTGGAGGGTTTCTTTTATCCACTCCTCTCTACTTCAGTTCGTTGTGGGTTGTGGACATTCATTTACTGTTCTGTTTATTATCTAGCAGCAGCAGGTCTGGGCTTTTGCTGGATTATTGCAACATCTTGTTTTTTCTTTTCCTTTTTTCAGTCATTCTGTTATAGATCTGCTGTTCTGGGACTTTTGTCCTGTTCTATGACCCAGTTTCAGCCAATCTTTATCTGTCAGATGGCCTCACACTTGAATATAAAATACTTACCGGTATACAGAGGATTTCCTGGTCCTCTCAACAACTACAAGGTGTCTTGTGGCTGTAAAACGAGTCTGATTCACCTGCCCTCCTCCACCGTGCTTGACAGCTGATATGCTGCGTTTGGTTTGGCCCAAACTTGCCTCGGTAAAACATCTCCACTTAAATCTATGCAAAGATCTGCGTTCCAGGTTTCGAGCTTTGGTTTGTGTTCAGATGCAGCTTTATCAACGCAGAGGCAGGGTGGATGAGGTTTTCTAGGAGCTTAAAGTCTTCTTCACACCCCGATTGCAGACAATTAATTAAATGTTCTGACACAAAAATTACAAAAATTAATCACCTGTGGAACGTACAGGACTGGAAAAACCCCGTCCAATGAAATGAATTTCTTTGGATGGTGTTGCGAACGGCCCGTGCTGATTGATTGATTGAATGATTCTTATGTCCATCAAACTCTACTGTGGTCAGTCGCGCCCCTACCCTCCTCCACGTGCGCATGCTCGCAGCTCGCCGTGAGCGTCTCAAAGTGCAGACGAACTGAGACCAACATGGCTGCCCGCTGCTCTGAACTATGCCGCTGTTTGCTCTTAAAAAGAAACACACGGATATGGATCAAGTCATGGAGGTGTTGGTGTTTGCAGTGAGGATGTTTTACGCCACAGAAGAAGTTGGAGGTTAGGAAACGTGGTTCCTCTGCTGTTTACTGGGAAGCTAACAAGCTAGCCACTCGGCTGTTCTCGGTTATGTTCACCGACAACTATCAGCAGACGCGTTCCGGTTTCGGGGGTTTATATTTTTTCAAATTTAGCTTGCTCAATAACTTGATGCGTGTTGTATTCAGGTCCATGCCCCTCTGTTGTTGTCTTTATATTTATTCATCTTGGATGTAAAATATGTGAAAAAAAAAACCTTAGGATTGGATGTATCTGGTAGTTTTCTTATCTCTGCAGCTCCATTATTTGTTGTATATTCCTTCTTATGGTCTGGTGTGATGCATTACTGTTTGTAAGTGGCTTAGCACAGGCACCAACTTTATCACTTATTTTCCATGTAACCTCTGTTCTTGGTAATCTGGCAGCTTGTTCATCCATGTTCCCTCGTTGTTTTCCCTTTTTGTACAAGAAAATTTATAAATAAATAGTTTTAAAAAATTTTTAGCTCGCTTGAACCGTTTTTCCAGGATCCCCTACCCTGCCTTTAATCTTTTTTTAGAGAAAAGAAGCTTTCTCCTGCAAGTCTTCCAATCAAGCCAACTTCAAGGTTTTTCTGAATGTTCTGTTATGAACTTTAACATTTAACAATCTTACTGGGCCTGTGTAGTCTCAAATTAGGGGTGCAATAATACATGTTGTGGCAGTGTGGGGTCCTGTCACAATGCCTCCGATTGATCATGCGCCCTGGCTACTTGGCGACAGGGATGTCCCTTTGGCTGAATGGTCAGCGCATGGCTTTCACCCAGGAGTCTGGGGATTGAATCCTGCCCAGGCCCTCTGTTGCGTACCTTGCCACAATGTATTTGTATCAAACTGAACTATAACCACCATTGATCACTGTGAACATCTGGGAATTTTTGCCAAATTTGTCACATCCAGTTAGGTAGGGGGTGAAAACATCACCTCGTTGCATAGGAGAGCCATTTGATTGCCTGCTTCATTACTCGTCAGTCTTCATTTATTCTACTTTAGAAATACCAAGAAGTCAAGAAGGGGGAGTGGGTGGCCTAGTGGTAGAGTCGTGGGCTTTGGCGCGGAGGACCCGGGTTCGAGTCCCCGACACAACTCCTAGGTTAAACACTGTGGATCCCTGAGCAAGATCCTTAACCCTCCAAATGCTCCCCGGGCGCTTAAGAGCAGCCCCTCTCTCTATACTCACAATGGGTGAAATGCAGAGCCCTAATTTCCCCTTGGACAACAAGAAACAAAAAAAAAAAAAAAAAAAAAAAGTCTCGCTGTGTATGGCTGCCATTAACATAACTACCACATGGACAAGAGAAGATGTTTTATCACGTTCCCAAAACAACAAAAAAAAGCCCCAAACGACGTGCTAAGTGGCTAGCAGCTATCAAGCCCATAAATGGCTACAGTTCTCACTGGAAACCATGGAAATATCTAACAATATGTTCGGATCACTTTGTGACTGATGAAAAATATATGTACTACTCACAAAAAGTTAGCGATATTCAACTTTCGGTTTTTGGAGAACAGAATGATGCAGAATAAATATTTAACCATTGAACATGTACATGTGCATTGATAAGTTTGGAGAAAGTTTAATTCAGTTCACCTGGAAAGGTTGTAGTGGATTTTAGATTCATTCTGACATCATACAAAAAGCCAAATATCCTAAAAGGGACTAGAGGCAGAAATTTAAAAAAACACAAACATGCAAGTCCATTTTTTTAAAAAACTAATTGGTGATGAAGCGCTAAATACCAAAAATAACGATTCTAACCACGTTTCTCTCCGTTGCCTTGAACAGGCTGTGTGCTGCAAAATGCACTGCAATTTCAAGTGTATCTATCTGCGGCTTGCAACCCAGGGGGCGTGTGATATAGTGGGCGTGTCGTGTAGTGGGTGGGTCTTTTTAGGTTTAGGGGAAGGGTCAGGGGTAGGGCTACATTTTACCGTGCTCTCGTAGGCCTGGGCGGCGTCACTCGACGACACGCCTCTGTCTTGCGAGCCCCAGATAGACCCTTCTCTGCAATTTGGTGTCCGAATTTCCTGCGCTGCCCTGCGGATGTGACCTCAAATGACGCTACATCCGCAGTTTTGATACAGGAAGAAGACGGTCGCGGTAAATTCAAACACTGTAAGCGATAGTTATGGATCTTCTGCCGTCAGCAAACGATCCAGATCAACTGAAAGACACTAAAAAGTGGAACTACGGAGAAAAAGGTTAGTAAACAACATTATAGCTTCAGTTTGTGCACGCTCCCGTGACGGCTTGGCTCATGGCTGCAGTTACCTGAGGCGCCAGTTGCGAGTTTCGTTTCTAAATCTTGCCTCATGTCCCTTTAACTTTTTGTGAGTAGTGTACATATATATATATATATATATATATATATATATATATATATATATGAATATATATTCTGGTCTCACTATTTAAACTCTGTAGTTGTTTTTGTACAGATGACAGAA
Organism: Atherinomorus stipes; assembly: GCA_023101725.1. Lineage (NCBI taxonomy): Eukaryota > Metazoa > Chordata > Actinopteri > Atheriniformes > Atherinidae > Atherinomorus > Atherinomorus stipes. The sequence goes on along the minus strand of JALJCO010010732.1, from coordinate 32,197 downwards.
AACACCATTAAATCAGTGGATGTACAGAATCACAGCCCCACCCGCTGTTCCCGTCTCCTCAGCATGGACTGTTAAAGATCACGTTCATCCAGATTACTGCCATCAATGTTCCCACATACAGCTGTGTGAAAACGTGTCTGCCCCCTTCCTGATTTCTTACTTTTTTGCATGTTAGTCACACTTAAATGTTTCAGATCATCAAACAAATTTAAACATGAGACAAAGATAACACAAGTAAAAAGAAAATGCAGTTTTTAAATGGAGATTTTTATTTTTAAGGGGGAAAAAATTCCAAACCCACATGGCCCTGTGTGAAAAAGTGATTGCCCCCTAAACCTAATAACTGGTTGGGCCACCCTCAGCAGCAACAACTGCAATCAATCGTTTGTGATAACTGGCAATGAGTCTTCTACAGCGCTGTGGAGGAATTTTGTTCCACTCATCATCCACTCAGCCACTTTGGAGGGCTTTCCAGCATGAACCGCCTTTTTAAGGTCATGCCACGGCATCTCAATGGGTCTTCATTTTGTTTTTCTTAAACCATTCAGAGGTGGACTTGCTGGTGTGTTCTGGATCATTGTTCTGCTGCAGAACCCAAGCGTGCTTCAGCTTGAGGTCACCAACAGATGGCCAGACATTCTCCTTCAGGATTTTTTGGTAGACAGCAGAATTCATGGTTCCAACAGCCCCAGACCATCACACCACCACCACCATATTTTACTGCTGGTATGATGTTCCTTTTCTGGAATGCCGTGTTACTTTTACACCAGATGTAATGGGACCTACACCTTCCAAAAAGTTCAACTTTTGTCTCGTCAGTCCACAGAGTATTTTCCCAAAAGTCTTGGGGATCATCAAGATGCTTTCTGGCTAAACTGAGATGAGCCTTTATGTTCTTTTTGCTCAGCAGTGGGTTTGGTCTTGGAACTCTGCCATGCAGCCATTTTTGCCCCCCAGTCTCTTTTTTATGGTGGAGTCATGAACACTGACCTTAATTGAGGCAAGTGAGGCCTGCAGTTCTTTGGATGTTGTTCTGGGATCTTTTGTGACCTCTTGGATGAGTCGTCACTGTGCTCTTGGGGTCATTTTGGTCGGTCGGCCACTCCTGGGAAGGTTCACCACTGTTCCATGTTTTCACCATTTGTGGATAATGGCTCTCACTGTGGTTCACTGGAGTCCCAAAGCTTTAGAGATGGCTTTGGAAGCTTTTCCAGACTGATAGATCTCAATTACTTTGTTTCTTATTTTTAACTGAATTTTTTTTGGATCGCAGCATGATGTCTAGCTTTTGAGGATGTTTTGGTCTACTTAACTTTGTCAGGCAGATCTTATATAAGTGATTTCTTGATTGAGAACAGGTGTGGCAGTAATCAGGCCTTGGTGTGGCTAGAGAAATTGAACTCAGCTTTCCAAAGATGTGATAAACCACAGTTAATTATGTTTTAACAGGGGGGATGGGATGGGATGTTAGTAGCTGTCTTGAATGTTTTCTGCTTGTGAATAATATTTCTCCCTGTAGAATAAAGACTTCAAATAGTATGGAAATGGTTGTACTGTATATTCAACTATTTGTTGAATAAATAGTGACACAGTGTATTTACATATGTCATGTTTTGTGCATCTGCGGTTGTATTTACAATTGTTTTTATCTAATAAGGACCAGGCTGTATTATTTCTAAATACACAGAACCATCTTTTCACATAGCTTTCAGACAGCAGTTTGATTTTCCACAGCAACTCTGGGCCACCATCCTGTAGGATTTAGATACAACACACAGGCTGTTGTATTGCTGTCTAACTTTACAGACGGGAACATTAAAAGACAGTCGTAAAATTAATCTAAATGCATGTTAAACACTGTACTTGGGTACCGTTACTTTAGTTCCTTCAGTGCTACTTGAGATGGAGAGAAATGAAAAAATCGCCAAAAGATGAGGTTGATATGATGTAATATAACAGCATCTATTAACTGAGTTAATGCTTTAAGACTATGTGATCATTAAACTGTAAAATCGGAATTAACATGACATATAAAATCAGCTTTGCCAGGTTTCAGGAGTGATTTTAGAAGCATATATTTGAAGAGTGTCTTCAGACAGAGGCTTCTTCGGCTTCACTTCAACAAGATCATTCCTGCCCAAAGCCGTTTATATTCATTAGATCTACTTCATTAATCATTTACTGCGATATTACAGGCATATCGTTTGTCCTCGGGGATTATAATTTGGTGAGACATTTTGCTCCATCTGAACTGTGTCCGTTTCCTGTCCTGTGTCAGATCATCGAGGGCAACAAGAATGCATACGATGCTGTCCTGAAGGATCTGGAGCCCCCCATCATCGCTCGGTTTGTTCGCTTCATGCCCGTCACAGACCACTCCATGATTGTGTGTATGAGAGTGGAGCTGTACGGCTGTGAATGGCTGGGTTAGTCATAACTCTTCATTATACAGACTGAAACATACTCTTCAGATTAATAAATGTCCAGTTTACAGTGTGAAGAGTTTTAAGTTTTACATAGCAAAAAATTTAAGTGTTTGCATGAATCCGTCCTTACATTTCATGTTTGACTCGCCTGTTTCAGATGGCCTGATGTCTTATAGCATTCCAGATGGACACCAAATGATCTACAGAGGCCTGGACGTCTTCTTTAATGACTCTGTGTATGACGGAGTATCCGCTGAAAGGTTGTACGGAACACTGTATTTCGCTCCAAAAGAAGTCAGTTATGTGCAAAAATGAAAATACTGAAATATCTCCAGTTTTTCTAATCAACAAATCATCCCTCCAGCAGACAAACGAAAGGCCTCGGCCAGCTGACAGACGGCACCTGGGGTCTGGATGATTTCCTCCACAGTCACACCTATGGCATGTGGCCTGGATACGACTACGTGGGATGGAGCAACAAGAGTTTCCCGAAAGGTTACGTGGAGATGATCTTTGATTTTGACCACGTCCGAAACTTCACTTCTATGAAGGTAAGGATTCAGAGCAGGGGGGGGGGTCTTTAAAGTGTTTCAGTGAACAGCATGAGGACCAGGGAAAAAAAGGAATAGTTGAAGAACTGCTGAGCTCACAGTCTGCTGAGTGGAGCTCTGCCTTCACCCCCCCCTCCCATAGCTGCTGCAAGTTTTATTGGCGCATAAAGTGTAATATAAAAAAAAATGATGAATGGGGATGAGGAAATTACATTTAGGTGTGAGGTCCTTGAAGGAGCCTAGTTAAAAGAGAAAACATAAATTTGGCACAAAAAGTAAAGAAATGAGTGTTTGTTGGATTAATTCTTTGTTTTAAATGCTCCTTGGCAATAAATCTTAAACCATTTTCAAATGGAGCTTCATTTGTAAGGATGTGGCAGCATCTGTGGGAGCAGAAGAGTTGAGGATGTGGGTTTACCCATGTAATAGATTCTTGTTTTGAGCTTCTGGTCAGGTACCTGACTCACAGCAACGTGTACAATGAAACATGGACATGAGCAGTGGTCCTAAACTCCTCTGACTTCCAGATCCACCATCACCCTGTGATGAAAAACCACGACCCAAACTGAGAAAAAAATTTAACTTTTCAAATTTGTTTATTGAAGATATGGTTCTAAACCTCAGAGGGTACAAAATTAAAGGATAACTTTCACTATTTTCAACCTGGACCTTGTTTTTAAGAGTTTATACGTGCATTTACTCACCAGTAAAATTTCTGTATCACTTTGACTTCTTCGGAAGATGTCACGTTGAGTCACCCTTTGGCGTACATCCATAGAACGCGAGAGACGGGGCAGCCTCTCTATAAGGCATTATCTGCAGCAAAACTCCTTCATTACATCATCCTGCCCTTTCTTGCATAATCAAATATTGGACTTTGTCAGAATTTGTAGGTTTCTGTTTGTTCATCTACCTCTTTGAGGATTGGCCACAATTTCTTAGTGGGTTAATTAATTAAAGGTCTTGGGAGAGTTTTTTGGCCATGGACCAAAATTTTTTGTGTTTTTCTCCCTGAGCCATTTAGGTAGCACTTTTGCCTCATGGCATGGTGCTCCATCAGGCTGGATGAGGCATCGTTTCTCACCAAGGTGGTCTGATCTATGGTTGGGAGAGTTGCTCCTGGAGGATGTTCTTCAGTCATGGCTGTGTGAGCCCACTCCCCCACACATGACTGGTCTCAGGATACTTTACTGTTGGCATGACACAGCACTGATGGTTGAGCTCACCTTTCCTTTTCCAAACAAGCTTGTTCCAGATAATCCAAACAATCTGAGAGGAGATTCATCAGAGAAAATGACTTTCCCCCAGTCCTCAACAGTCCAATCCCTGTACCTTTTGCAGAATACCAGTCTGTCCCTGATGGTTTTCTTGGGGAAAGTGGCTTCTTTGCTCCCGTTCTTCACCAAAACCCTTCCTCCAGAAGCCTTTGCCTCACTGTCAACTTCATTTTTATGGCAGAGGGACTCTGCGATTAATTACAATTTATCTGATCACTCCTCACAACTAGACTTGCAGTTCTCAAGACTGGTCTTGGTTCTGAGACCATATCTTTGCGGCCTTGGTCTTGTCACGGCCTCGGCAGTCTTTGGTCTTGGTCTGGGCCTTGTTCGCAGTCTCAGGTGTCTCGGTCTTGTAATGTCTCGGACTGGCCAAGTGGGATCAAAGGGATCAGTAACCTATAATATCCAGGCAGGTTTTTTTTATACGCTCCGTTCAAGAATCAATCAAGTACCAAATAATGCAATCTCATTTTTATACTAAGCAGCTGGACCCAGTATAGTGCTTAGGTTCTACAGCTCCTGAAAAATGGGAAAAAAAAAATCTGTTTTTTTTTTTTTGGTTTTTTTCCCTTGTTTTTTTTTTTTTTTTTTTGTTGTCTCGGTCTTGAGCTGAACTAGTTTTCGTCTTGACTTGGTCTGTGTTGGTCTTGGTCTTCATACTCTCTGGTTTTGGTAGTGTCTTGGTCTTGGTTAAGGCGGTCTTGACTATAAGTCTACTCACAACATTCTGGAGTATGCCGTTGCCATCATAAAAAACTGAAGCAACAGACTTAGTGAAAATTGATATTTGTGTCATTCTCAAAACTTTTGGCCACGACTGTACATCATCAACCCAATTAATGATGCCCAACGAGAGTGAGCAGCAGAATAAGCTCTTTGGCTTTGGCAGAGAAAATTTTGCTCATCGTACAAATGCACTTTCTTCACAAATATGGCTCCATTTGAAAGGGCATAAACAGTAACCATCAGAATACGATTTATTTTCAAGCAGCATTATTACAACAAAGAAATAATCCGCCAAAAACTAATTTCCTTACTTTTTATTCTAAGTTAAAGGCCCACAACGCAACTTTTAGCAGTTTTCTCAGTGACACGCCCCCTATCGGAGGCTAAACTAGCATCCATCTACATTGTTCCTGTACTGTGATTCACTCCAGCCAGTAAAAGACAGTCTTATCTTGACTCTTGTTCTGTCTCTTCCTCTGGTGATGTTTCCTTGCGTTTCTTTGCTGAATCTGACATGATGATCGTTCAAAACACCCGCTGTGTCCATGTCTGGTTCATATCCATTTGCTAGCACATGATGTGGTGCGCAACCAGTAGTCTGCTGCAACGTCACGGCCGCGTCCCAGATGGAAAAGTTACATAGTGCCGTTTCTGAGCCTCGGGACACTGCTGGGAAACGCGCATAATGAATGTTGGTGTGCCATCAAAATCAGTCAGAAACGCGAATTTTAAGGTGGAAAAGTTACGTTTGTGTGTCTTTAATGTTCTCTGATGAGTCTTTGATGAAGCTGTCCCCCTCTCAGGTCCACTGCAGTAACATGTTCAGCCGTGGAGTGAAGGTGTTCAGGCAGGTCACTTGCTTCTTCCGGTCCGGATCACAGTGGGAGGAGGACCCGGTGACTTTCAAGCCCGCTGTTGACCACATGAGCCAAAGTGCCCTTTTCGTCACCGTGCTCCTCGGGGACCGCACAGCCAGGACAATAAAGTGCCGTTTCCACTTCGGTGACACGTGGATGCTGTTCAGTGAGGTGGCCTTCCAGTCAGGTAAGAAAGAGAGATGACATGCAGGCGTCTCTTTAAAACTTTCCATTCACACCTGATGTCAGCTTGTTTGCTGAACTGCAGCTGCCTTCTGTCTGACTCCACATCCTTCAGCTGTGTGTTTTCTGGATTACAGGCTCTGCCGTGTACAATACCTCGCTGACTCCTCACAAACATGGACATCCGGCAAACACACTACCAGGTTGGCAGCTAGGACTTCTTTCTTTCTTTTTCCTTTGTGTGTGTGTGTGTGTGTATGTGTTTCCATCAAGTGACAATCAAGCTGCTGAAAATGAGCACTGTGGAGAAAAAGCATGGGACAAATTATTTTCATTTAAACAAATACGTTTTAAAAAAAAACATATAATATACTTTAACATTAACATTTTTATTAATCTGTTTTATGACAAACTGTGAATGAAAGGTGGTGGGGTGTTTTTTGGTTAAACACTGCCCCCTGCTGACATCATCAGGAACTACTCATCATTCAGGCAGGCTTCTTATTTAATCTACAAACAAAAGTATCACGTATTATGAAAGAAAATTAAATTAGCTCTAAATGTACGATAATAATTTGAACTATTGTCGACTGCATTAAACTGTCAACTCTTATCTGGTGTGTCAGGGGATGATCCCACTCACAAGGTGGATGACAGCAACACAAGGATCCTAATTGGCTGCTTGGTGGCCATCATCGCCATCCTACTGACTATCATAGTCATCATACTGTGGAGGCAGGTCTGGCAGAAGATGCTTGAGAAGGTGAGAAGAGTATCTGTTTTAATTGGGGTTTTGTTTTTAGCTGATAAATCAGTGTCTGAATGACTCACCTCATCATTTTAATGAGTATCAAGCAAAACTCTGATCTTCAACTTAATAATACCCCCCTGCTCCATTAAGATACTGTTACAATATGTGGTGATTATTGCGAAGGACAAGGTAAAATGAAGGTTTTTTGTTTGTTTTTTTGTTTGTTTGTTTTTTTTTGGGGGGGGGGGGGGGGGGTAAGAAACCGTCATAGCTCCATAAGAAAATATTACGTTAAGCTTCTTAAGGGCTCAGACTGGCCAATGTCAGTTAATGGCCTGTAAATATTATCTAAAAATGAAAAGTTGCCATTTTCTTTCATGGCTGTCATCACAGACGTCTGGCCTAACCATCAAAGGCAAAAAGTCAAAGAGTTTTAAAATTTTAACCCTTTAAATTCCATTTTGCATACATGGTGCTCCAACTTCCAAAAATTGAAAATGTGGTTAAACTAAATGTGATTGATGCAAAATTAATTTTTGTGTGTGCAGGATTATCAAAACCCTGGAGTATTTTTTTTAAAAAAGGTATTAAAAAATTTTTTGATGCATATTTACTTTTTGTTTTACAGTGGGGAGGGGGGGGGGTTAAAAGAAAAAAGTTACATTAAACTTCTTAAGGGCACAGACTGGCCAATGGCCTGTAAATATTATCTAAAAATTAAAAGTTGCATTTTTTTTCATGGCTGTCAACACTGACTTCTGGCCTAACCATCAATGCCAAAAAAATCAATGAGTTTAAAAATTTTAACCCTTTAAATTCCAGTTTCTACACACAATGTTCCCACTGCCTAAAACTGAAAAGTGGGTTAAAATAAGTAAAACAAAATAGCCTGTAGGTGGCAGATGATTACAGAGAAGAGCTAAGCATAGATTATAGCAACCACAATTTAAAAAGCTCAATGAGAAGTTGTTTCAAGACAAAATGCAAAAAATGTGAGAAAAATTCCAGTTTGAACTGGAATGGCAGTGCATTATTTCACGCTCAAATACCCTCACATGAAAGAAGAAAAAAGATTTTTTACTTCATTGGATGTGTTAAGCATATTTGAGTTTTTGAAGGACAGTCATTTGCTGAAATAACATTGAAGTCTATGGGTTTTTTCATCACTAAGATAAAAAGCGGGGCCCCTTTTGAGTAAATGGTCTTATGTCATGGAAAACTGTTCAAACTAAATCATTGAAGTGTAGAGCAAGTGTGTGAGGCGAAAAAATTTTATCCTAAAAATTCATTCTGAAATGGCATTTGGTTTTAGAAAGGTCTTTTTCAATGCAAGTCAATGTGGCACGGATTGGCACTAAGGAGTAAATGAGTTGTATTTTAGTTAGAGACCTTAGAAAAAGAGTTAGATAACCCATCTTCTAGAATATCATGAGTCAAGCCAAAATACACACCTGGGCCAAGTTTTATGCTATTTGCATTAGTAGAAAAAAAACAACAACATAAAAGGTCACTCGCTACCCCTTCAGAAAGCTTAAGAAGCTATGAGGGTTAAGAAAAATATTGTGGAAAGGGAGAAATAATGAGTACATTTTTTTTAGAAATGAAGATAAAATAAACAAGGGAAATTCTGCCACATTACTCAGGAGAAGGGTCTTTCTCCTGAACCTGTTGCCTTTGGCAACCCAACCTTTAGATGAAAAGAAGAAAATTAAATGAAGAATATACATTTTTATGAGAATTTGTCAGGTGAACATAACTTTTTTTTTCTTTAAAAAAAAAATCTTTTTAAGAATGTTTAGGGTTATTACTTAAAGGGACATTGTGTAACTATTGTATATATCACAAGCAACTCGCTCAACTTGCAGCAAGGCTCAGAATCTTTTTTTCCTGCCTCCCCCTATGTGTCAAGATAATCCCAATTTCATAAATGCATGACAGTTTATGCCATTGTGGCACCTAAATATTTAGATTTTCATCATGTTGCCATTAAAATCTCCCCATAAAGGGTTTTTGGCCCCCTGTAGCTATCCAGCAGCGAGTGGACCAGGTTGTGATCCTTGAAGGTCCTAGATATGATTTGTGGTGTTAAACCTTCTACAATGCTTTTCTGCTCCGTTTTTCTGCTTGGCCCCCCAGGTATCTTGCGATAACCAGGGGCACTTCCAGAAATTTTTTTAGGGGTGGCCAAAAAATAGCTGGGTGGACAAGGGTTATTAAACAATAACTTTGGGGGTTTTTTTCAACCTGGACCTTATTTCTAGGAATTTATACATGCATTTACTCAGAGGTAACATTTTGATATAACTCTGACTCTTTTGGATGCTATATAGATCAGTAGTAGATGCGCATATATCCATATAATAGGAGTGAAGGGGGCAGAATGAATGGGCCTTTATAAGACATTATCTGCAGCAAAACTCCTTAATTTCACAAATACTTGAAGCAGAATGATGAACAAACGAATACTATTGTCCTGTGAGTTCAGATTTAGCTTGCTGTAGTTATTGGGGGTCTACCAGCCGCGTGCCCACAACACCATGTTTAACAGAGTTGATAAAATGAACAGCAGGTAAATAATGAACACAACTTCCTCCATTGTTCAGTGTGTGTGTGTGTGTCACAAACAAACTACTACCACTCTGAAAATCATAACTGAAGATGGCCTCAATGGTAATATAAACAAACTAAACTGGGGTTGTGTGGTGTCAGTCCAATGAGGGCCGGGCTAAGTAGGTGCTAATCATAGGCCGTTAATAGAGAGGGACAAACCTTCTGCTCACGTCACCCGTTGGTTTCTGAAGAGCTAAAAGTGAAGCCAGTTGGGTGTGTCCCACCATCGCCATCTTGCCGTGTTACATGTGTCGTCACTCCCAGAAAATACTCAAATGGGCAAAGGCAAGGCCGCTTTGAGCCGCGGGGCAAATGATTGACAACTGACGTACTCTGGTCTAAAAGCTAACCAAGCTAACTAGAAACAGGAGCTAACAAAGATTAGCTCCCTAAGCAGCGGTCTGCTACAAACTGAGACCTTACTGAGAGCAAACAAGGAGCTAACTAGGAGCCACCGTCGGCAGGCCGGGCTTCCAGTCTGACGTATGTTAATCAAAAGGACACGCCCTTAATTGTGTGTGATTTCAAGATTTATAAAAAATTTCAAGTTATTTCAAGTTCTAAAAAAACCACCGGAGGTTGCTGCTTGGTGCTGACGTGAAAGGAGCATTAGAAACTGGTTGGGGCGGTTCTACTGGGTGGAGCCGTCCTAGATGAATTTACATAAGAAAGGCTGAGTTATTAGGCGTGACAGACCCGCAGGGGACTAAGGCAAAACATCAGTGGCAGAAAATGGTGGGTCCAGTGGAATATTTTTATTCATTTTATTTTTATTAGCTTAGAAAGATTTTAACATTCAAATATAAACAAAGCATGCTGCGCCATATCACTGTAATAGTACATAAATGTTGAAATAAATGAAAAAATATCATTTTTGCTGGGGCGGCCACCTTTTTGTTCAGGGTGGCACCTGCCACCCCTGGCCACCCCTTGGGGGTCCCATTAGCGATAACAAGTTACATTAGTTGGTTATCTTGAGGAAACAAATTCTACTTACTTGAGATAATGAGAAAAAATAACTTATCACATAAAAAAAAATTCTTTTTGATCTCAAGATAAAAGAATAAAAAATGATTAGGGAAGCTGATCCTGATGTCCAACCACTGATGAGCTCATTACGACACTCTCTCACACATATGCAGGCATCACGCCGCTTGTTGGACGACGAGCTCACAGCTCGTCTCGCCATCCAGACCCGGGCATTCTCCTTCCATCACTCCTCTCTGTCCAGCGAGGACGGATCCACCTCCAACTCCACCTACGAGCGAATCTACCCCCTGTGCGCCGACTATCAAGAGCCTTCCCGTCTCATCCGGAAGCTGCCGGAGTTCGCTCAGTCCTCTGAACATCTCGGTACTGTAATCTGGCAAAAGCGAATGAAAACCTTTTGAGCTCAGCTGGAGCTTCAGGTCCCGTTCTGTGTTTCTCCTCCAGAGTCGAGCACCTCATGCAGAGCGCTCGCAGCTGGTTCAGACAGCGCTCCCCACTACGCAGAGGCCGATATCATCAGTCTGCAGGAGTCCTCCGACAGCAGCACGTGCTCCATCCCAGCTGTCAACGTCGGTTTGTTTGCTGGCACTGATTCATCCATGAGAGAGTTTCCCAGAGAGAAGCTCACCTTCAAGGAGAAACTGGGAGAGGGCCAGTTTGGAGAAGTATGTTCCACTTTGTTGCTGTAAATCTTTGTTGGCACCACACCTTAATACTGGCTCATTTTCTCTGCCCTTGTTAAGCTGGTGTCACTTTAAAGCAATCATTCAGCTCGCTGTAGGGCAAAAGCAGCAGGCTGTGAACTGCAGCGATGACATGCATACTGATAAACAGGCAGCACTTAGAGATAAACAAATGGCTGCAAGTGGTGCCGTGCAAATGATGGACTGCTGCTCCACACAGGTGCACTTGTGTGAGGCTCAGGGCATGCAGGACTTTTTGGATGAGGATTTGTCTGTGGAGGGAAACTGTGAGTCGCCTCTGCTTGTTGCTGTTAAAACACTGCGGGAAGATGCAAACAAAAATGCAAGGTAAACGCAGCTGCCACAGAGGCTTCATTTGTCTCCAGGTCTTCCCCGATAACAACCGTTTGTCCCGGCTGTGCTGCAGGAACGACTTCCTGAAGGAGATACGCATCATGTCTCGTCTGAGGGATCCCAACATTGTCCGCCTCCTGGCAGTGTGCATGGACACGGACCCTCTGTGCATGATCACCGAGTACATGGAAAATGGAGACCTGAATCAGTTCCTGTGTAACCTCAGGCTGAAGGTGACATCTGATGGACTCAAGGCAGAAGAAGAAGAAAAGGAGGCAGTCAGGTATAATCCTAACTTAATATTGAATCATGATTGACCAGGAAATAAACCTGACAGTTCATATTAGGGATCGATTGATACAGATTTTTATAGCCGATATCGATATTTTCCCATCAGCTTCAGCTGATGGCCGATGCAGCATTTGACTCCCAAATTAATGTAATGAAGGATACAATGAAAAGGGATTTTACAACTCTTTTAATATAAATAAGAACAAAGCACTTCAAATAAATGTAATAATAAAGAAAGTTCACTTATAAACAAATATTAAAGGTACAGTGTGTAAAAATAAAAAAAACTAAAGGTCAGTGACAGAAAATTTTAATATATAATCCAAAACTGTGTTTCTATTGATGTGTAATCGCTTCACTAGAATAGCTGTTATATGTTTATTTTCTTAGAATGAGTCATTTATATGTACTTGCTGCGGGTGCACATACATGATGGCTGCCATATTTGTGCTGCCATTTTTAGGGTTAGGGTGTCCCTAAATGGACAAAACAATGTGAGTGAAGTGAGAACCCTCTGAACTTAAAAACTGCTGCACCAGCTTTGTTTAATGGGAGTTAGAGCTCTGTTTGGGATCAGTAATGCTTAAAACGACATAAAAAATAGTTAGCTTACCCATTGTACAGTCATAGCCACACCTGAGACCACTGGATCCACTCACAGATGAAAACACCTTTATGTCTGGGAGAATTTTGGCCACTAATGGCCACCATACATTCACAACATTGCTTGGAATATGAAATGCCCATCTTTACCTCTAGATGTCAGTATTTCTTACATACTGTACCTTTAAATAGAAACATTAAACTTGCAATAAATAGATTTTTTTTTTTTTTGCCATTGTATCAGTCTATCCTTCCTTCATATATTCTGTCTCCTGTGATCTCTGCGCTAGTTATGCTAAGCTGATCAGCATGGCGGTGCAGATTGCATCTGGTATGAAGTACTTGTCCTCGCTCAACTTCGTCCACCGTGATCTGGCAACTCGTAACTGTCTGGTGGGGAAGAATTGCACCATAAAGATCGCTGATTTTGGCATGAGTCGGAACCTGTACAGAGGGGACTACTACCGCATCCAGGGGCCGGGCAGTCCTCCCCATTCGCTGGATGTCATGGGAGAGCATCCTCCTAGTGAGTAATCAGAGCTTCTGCATCCTGTTGATTCTTGTCATTGTGGACAAATAACCTTCCAAATGACTACCATGGCTGAGGGGCCACCACTACAATTTGATAGCTATAAGAAAAGGGGAACCTCACCGAGGGTCATTCATGCTAAGGGGAGGGAGTTTCTGCAACATTCAGACTGTAATAAAGCTGCCAGTCATCTGTTCCTGCAGGGTAAGTTCACCATGGCCAGTGACGTGTGGGCGTTTGGAGTGACCCTGTGGGAAATTCTGACTCTATGTAAGGAGCAGCCGTACTCCCAGCTCTCTGACGAACAAGTCATTGAAAACACAGGCGAGTTCTTCAGAGACCAGGGCAAGCAGGTGAGCGCCACACAAGTTTCAAACACCAAAAGTGCCATATTTTGCCTCCATAACTTTCTACTTTTCTCTGTAATTTTGAAACACACATTTTTTAGGGTACTCCAGTCAGCCCCATTGAAATTGTCCTGTTTTATGTCACCAAATGTGTAAAACACACATTGCCTTGTTGTGCTTACGGGTGTATGGGATGAGTTCTGCTATCATCTCCTTGGATAGCGCTCTCCTCCTTCACCTGCAACCTGCAAATCAGCATAGACTCCTACTTTGCAGGGGCTTTATATTTTTTCTGTTTTTCCTACAGCCAAGTTGAATAAATACAAGTCAAACTAGAAAAGCACTCAGAGTGCAAGCCTTCGCCAGTCAGCCCATTTTCCCTTTACAAAATTCCTGAATTCAGAAGCTGATCTGAAGCGCCACCTGATGCAAAATCTAGCCGATAATGTAATGGGCTTCATGCACAACTGTATTACTTCTTGAACTTAAGTCAGTTCCTTTGTCTCCTGTCTTTCATTATTGGATGATTTGATTAACCAGGTGTGCCTGACCTCAGTAATCACGAGAACGATGGCCAGACATACCTGGATTAATCAGTCTGTCCAGTAATGAAATACACTGACGGTGTATTTGATATAACCACATCTTTCATCGTGTATTAGGAGACAGATGAGCTCACACTCCTTGGCGAGGAGGGGGCCTGTCTAACAATTAAAAAGAGTCATTTTAAAAAAATTCCTGTATCCAGACAATGATCTGGATCAGTACAATAATGTAATCATTTGTTACCTGTCATAATACACACCTTCTCTTGAAATTTAAACCAAATCTGTTTGTAACTTTTAGAGTTATTTTGCAAACAGACAAACAAACTCAGATGAAAAAATAACCCTCACCCCCTGGCAGAGGTAGCTAGTAGGGATGGGCATATCGATACCTTGGAGTCGATACTTTGATACCAGCCAGACAAAATATTGGAATTGATACTTTTTGAGCATCGCGATACCACTGTACAGACACAAAACTTGCAATTTGTTTCTACCTCTGAGAGTTTTAGGTAATGAAATGACGAAAGCAGCCAGATTCTAGCTTCTGTACCACGTGATGGTGGCAGCCTATCAGATGTCTTGATGATGTTGCTACTGTTATTGATGATGATGATGATGATGATATTTTGTTGTCTTTAAGTGGTTTAATGCAGGTTATTGTACATTATGTTTTGGTACATTTGTAATATTACTATTACATTTTCTATTTTAACATTTTCCACTTCATAAATTTGATTATTTTAATTAGTATATATTATGTTATTTGATAATTGAAAGATGTTTTTAATATATATTTGTTTAATTTTATCATCACTATAATTAATTTTTGTCCTAAAAGCGTTTCTTTCCAGTACTTCTGTTCTCAAATTTTTACTTATATCTAATATTGCCTTTGCATTCAATACATTAATGCAAAATTATGTGATTTTTCCTTTAAAGGACAAAAAGTATCAGTATCGGTATCAGTATCGGTATCGATATCGGTATCGCTGAAAAAGTGCCATAAACTACTGGTATTGTATCAACAATCAAAAATTTCAGTATTGCCCATCCCTAGTAACTCGCTTTCAATCCTGTATGGTGACATCAGAACAAAACGTGGTGCTGGGCCGTGTTTTACTTGCATGTGGAAATTAGATGTTATCACATGCCCAGGCTTCTTCAACATCATCTGAACAAATATTCTCCACCACTGGATCTTGTAACATCTTGTAATGTCTTTATTATTTACTCTAAATTATGTTATAGTATCAATAAGAGAATCGATAAACCCCGTATCGATAAGGAGTATCGATATTGGTATCGGTATCGATAAAATCATAATGATATACATCCCTACAAGAGACTGCAGGATATCCTCAGAGCAACCGTCTGATTTTGGGAGTTCTTGCGTAGAATATATGTCAACCCCCTCCCAAGATTACTGGCAAGATTACAGTGTCTGTTTTTTGAGAGATTTGTAATTTTGGGGAAGACTAAGGCCCATTTCCAATTCTTATTTTCATCCCTGCCCCTTTCCCTCGCCCTTCCCCTTGTCCCTAGCTCTTGAAACTTGGTTTCAAATGCGAGGATTGGGACAGTTCTTCAAAATGAAATGGGACAACCCTTTGAAATTCTCATGCGTCACCAATAGTAATCCGTGGCTTGGTAAACTGCTGATCAACTGTTTCCAGAAGAGTTCACAATGTCGCCTTCAGCAGCAAGAATTTCCCTTTCCTGGGAGATTCAGATCTGGGCCAAAAAACGTAAAAATGAAATGAAAAGAAGATGCCTTCGACTCAAGCTTAACGTTAACGTTCCATTACAGACATAATTTATCGAAACATTGAGATGAAATAAAACTAAATCCAAGTTATTCATGTTACATGCATTCTGTAGCCATAAAATTATATAATTAACTCATGATTATGCATAATGATCTTGTAACCATGTATTTGTGGCCACAACTTGGTAGTGTGTGGTCAATGATTACTATTCTTTGTTTTTTATTGATGTGACTAGACAGGCTTTGTAGCTGGCTTATGTCCAGAGAACCAAGTTGTCACCAGATATGCCTGATGTAACTGAACAAACAGAGACAAAACAAACAAACAAACAAACAAACAAACAAAGTAACAATAACAATAAGTAAAGTAATCCAGGCAAACTAATTTGAAGAATTGACCAAGGTGATCAATGTATTGACAAAAGTTGTAATTATGATTTACTTTAATTTACAAAAAAAAAAAAAAAAAAAAAAATCCACTGTTAATGTTCTTTTGTTTCTCATTACCATTGTTGGTATATTGTCTGTTACCATTGTGAATTATTGTCTTCTTCAATTATCGTTAATTGCGCTATTACTTACCATTGTTGGTATGGGTTATTGTTGCCATATAATGGTTATTGTTGCCTATGGTAACGCCACCAAGATGCTAGTAGATTGAGTAGCTTCTATGTTTTATGTTCTATGTTGGGGTCAATAGTTTGTTTTTTCCTATTGGTTTTGAAGGAAGCATGAATTTTGAGATTCATATGGAGAAATGGGGGTGGTATTTAAAGCAAACTTTACCAATGTTGCATTGTTACACTATTTTTTTAATAGGGTAAAATGCTATGAATGAGGTCATGGAACTCTGAAATGCAAGACAGACCCACCATTAATCAAAACAAAATATTATTTCAATCTGTAAATATTCAATGAAAACTCCAACCAATCCTTGAAGTGGGGTGCACCCCTAGGATTGGCTGAGGGACCTGCCTGTCAGACCCTTGCTTCTGCATTGGGAGGCAAAGAGAATGGGGGGGTGGGTCTTAGGAGTGAGGCGGGACTGTTTATTTTCAAATAATCTTGCTGTGCTTTCTGAAATGCAACATCGGTAAGGGTTGCTTTAATAACTTCGCTCCTTCCCACTCCCTTTCAGGCATGTTTAATATAATTGTTTTGTTTTGTTACATAGTGATGGCCATAATTGTTGTTTTCTTGTGATTAGGGGATCTTTTGTGTTCTATGGAATATGCAAACGTACTGCCTGAAATAAATAAATTAAATTAAATTAAATCTAAGGCTGAACAGTACCAGATACCGGTTTGGTCTATTTGTACCCTGCTACTCTTCTCTAAGCCTGTGGTTTTCAGCCTTTTTGAGCTGTGACCTCCCAGATAACATGCATTGGTGTTGGGGGTCCTCCCACTCAGTGACAACTGAAGGTCCATGTATGATCCCTCACGTACGTCAATGGCGACGTCCGTTACATACGTGTCCGTGCGTGGCTGCCTTCATACTTCCACGTGTCTTCTGTGTTCCCATTATTCATAAACCAGTTTGCCCGCTAGGCGGCAGTGCTGCCTGTGCCCTGGCGATGTGATGTCGTAGATGAGTGTATTTTCTCGCACAGCCTCTCCCCAAAAGCTCCATCCATGTCTACAGATGCTCTCTGTTTGTTTGGTGTCTTCTTTCTCAGGTGTTTTTATTGGCCTACTTGGCCTCGGCGGTTCTTATGTTGTTTTTGTTCTGGTTCCTGTTCTTCTTCTCTGGTTTGTTCCTGCATATAAGCTACACAGCTCAACACTGACCCTGCGGTTTCCGCTGGTATTGCGCCGTCTTCTGTATTGAGTGTCGGACCAACAAGCCCCTCAAAAGTGTACTAAATTACATGCGTCATCGACGCAGAAGATGGACGAAACTGTCCGTCATCTGCGTATCCTTCTGTGTCAAACATAAATGGGCCTTAAGTAGTTAATTGTGTGATATATCTAAAGATTCATCTGGTGGCCATCCTCTTCATGTGAGGCTTGGAAACTGTCAGAATCTTCATAAATAAGGAGGACAAAGTGGATTTTTGTGGATTAGAGTAACAGCTAAGGCACCCAAATTCCAAAATTCAGCTTTCCTCACCGACGTAGGATAAAAGTAGCAATCTAATCTAGCACCTGTAATAACTTTGTTTCTGGACACCCAATGATAAAAATTCTATAAGGGAGGCTTAAAAAATCCTAGAAACCCTCATAAATAAGGAGGATCAATATTTTTTGGTGGATTCGGTTCAATGCTGTGACAAGACACCTACATGCCCAAAATCAGTTTCTCCCGCTGAGATGAAGCCAAATTTGGATTTTTAATATGGTATTAGTGATAACTTGGATATTTAGGCAATGATTCAAAAGTCAGTTTGTACTTTTAAAGATTAATCTCTTTGCAATAATGCATTAATTTTGATGGCCTTAAAATCCCCACATTTATCTGATAAATGGACACTTTTTTTTTTTGTTTTTTAGCATGATCTGGTGACCCCTTTGACATAATCCTGCCACCCTCATGGGGGTCCTGACCCCCAGTTTGGGAACTATTGCTCTAAGTGGGAAAAACAAAAAACTTTTAACCTGTTAATTAATCAACACAAAATAAAGTGCTCATTGACAGGGACATCTTAATAATGCAGCATTTTTGTGTGTGTTTTTATAAAACTGCGTTTTAATATACCTACTAACAGTACTCTAAAAAATGGGTGGTTAATGCAGTTTAGTACAATGCATTTACTTAAAAAGCACCACCAGGTCAGAACTGCATAGATAATATCTGTGTTTAATGGATTGTCCTGATTTAAAGCTGTGAAAATAGAAAACAAATATGGTACTTTACGTATTCCATACAGGTGATGCAGTATAACCTGTGAGCAGTCGAGCTAAGACTAGAGTAATCCATTTATATGTTGCAAATGTTGGTTAAGGTTTTAAAAAAGATGCTTATGCGGTTTACTCTGATCCTCCTCGGTTCTGCTTCCTGCTCCCAGGTCTACCTGCCACAGCCTCCCTGTTGTCCTGACAGAATCTACAATGACCTCATGCTGAGCTGTTGGAGGAGAAACGCCAAACAAAGACCGAGTTTTGAGGAGATACACACTCAGCTGATGGAAAGTGTGGTGTAACCTCGCATTTGCTTCTCTAAATGTGGATGCATTATGAATTAACTGGGGTTAGAGGCAACATCATTTGCCAATGCATGCATATGACAGTGATGCTGTAAATATTGAAATATAAAATAGTACTTTATACACTTGAACATAGTACTTTTTTTGTAGATATTATGCACTTGGCACTATTTACAAAGTGCATTCACATTTTTGTGTATTTATTACTTCCCTTTATTTCTAATGATATTTATAGTGCTTCATGATATCCTTGGTAAACACAGTTGTGAATATATTGTTTTTTGGATTTTTTTGTTTTTACCATTTCTCAACATGCATGTATTGTATTGCACTTCCAATAGAGAATGTCAGAGCTGGTGTGTGACTTTTTTGTAAACATAACTATTTATGCTTGTTTATTTACACATATAAATATGGCATTATAATTTCTGCTATGAATGAGAATGTTTTATTTTCCCTTCCGTTGGTTTATGAAAATGTTTTTGTACCATTACAGAAATGTAGTCAATGTATCTACAACTTCACATTCAAAAAAAGCTGTAAACATAAATAAAAGCAAAATGCAATGATTTGCAATTCTCATAATAAATTAATATTTTCTGCACAAAAGATGATAGAAAACATATCATTATTAAATGTTTAATGAAAACTACAAGCTCTGCAGTAAATAACAATAGATAGGTGTTTATTTGTTTTCGGGCCTTTTTGTGTCCAGAATTAATTTTAAGAAAAATATAGATATATTATGTTTCAACAACCAGTGGTGATTGTACAAAATTTCTCATGCCTGTGTAAAATTTCACATTCATTAAAGCATTTTTTCAACATTTTACAAGCATTTTTATGGGGCTATTTTACTGTTTTACCTCAGTCCCCAGAACAGGTTTTAGATATGCAGTGCTTTATCTTTCTACTAAAAAATGATCAAAAATGTGCAGTTTTTTTGTGTAAATTCCTTAAATAAAAGGAATAAATAGATTAGTTTTTGTATAAATTCCTTAAAGGTACAGTATGTAAAAAAAATCAAAGGTCAGTGGCAGAAAAATGTGAAATATACAGTAATTTAAAACTTTGTTTCTATTGATGTGTAATCACTGCACTAGAATAGTTGTTGCATGTTTATTTTCTTAGAATGAGTCATTTAAATCTACTTGCTGGGTGGTGCACATATCGAGGCTGCCATATTGGTTCCACAATTTTTACTACGGTGTCCCTGAATGGACAAAATAGTGTGTGATGTAAAACCCTCTGAACTTTCAAACTGCCGTACCAGCTTTGTTTAATGGGAGTTAGAGCACTGTTTGGGATTAGTAATGCCTTTAAAGACATAAAAAGTAGTTACTTGTAGTACAATCATAGCTACACCTGAGACCGCTGGATCCACTCACACATAAAACATCTTTATGTCTGGGAGAATTTTGGCCTCTAACGGCCACCGTACAGTACATTCACAACAGTGCTTTGAATATGAAGTCATTTGAAAGAAAACATCTTTTATTTCAAATACCCATCTTTACCACTAGATGTCAGTAATTCTTACATACTGTACCTTTAAATAAAAGGAATGTATAAATTAATAGAATAAGTGATTCCTTATCATATTTGACAAAAATGTCTAAGCCATTATTTATTTTAAATTAACATGTCTGTCCCTTAATATTGCGGTCATTACCAACACGTTAAATATTTTTACATCAATAAAGTTTATTTCAAATCTGATTATTTAACTGTCTGTGTCAGTTTGTGCTGCCACTCAAGCACATGCTGGACAGAAGGAAGACAGACATTTTAAATACTGGAACAGCAAGTTTTTTCCTAATTCATACCGACAAGTGGCATGATATTTTTCTTTTACGTGTCATTACCAAACAGCTTATAGATATTTAAAGATGTTTTTGTTAAACTTCAGATTCCTATAAAAACATTGTACAGCTCTGTCTAGCTAAAATATTATTTATGGTAATTCTACCATTTAAGGACAGTAAGCTAAAAACTGTAAAATGTCATTACCATCATGTGGTGGCGTTTCTATGGGATATAGAAGAACTACTTTTAAAAGAAAATCGTAAATTAATGTAAATCAACAAGTTAAGATGTGACTTGCCAAAGGTGTGGCAAGGTATTGTGACATTTAATTTTCATATTTTATTTTTGAGAAAAGAACTCAAAGTGCCTGAAATCAAATAAACGTGCACAGTTCAGCATTGTCTTGCTGAAATATGCAAAAACCTCGCTGACAACATCTGAATGAGAGCACATATTGCTCTAAAACCTGTACAGACTTGTGGTCTTTTTCTAAATGAGCAAGTTGCCAGTTCCACGGGCATGAATGCATCTTTATAGAGATGTGGCTTTTTAACTGAACCCTGATTACAAACTTGAGTGTCCCTCGCTTCTTTAATAGAGTTTTAACCTGTATGTGTGGATATAACAATAAAATGTGGTTACATTAAGTGATTTCTGGAGGTGTTCCTGAACCTATCGTGATTCCCATTGCAGAATTGTGCCTTGTTTTTAACTATTTACAGTATTATTTTATATTTTGTCCTTTATGTTTTCCAGTATTATCGGTCTGTTCTTTATACTTTAGGTGCTCTCCTTTTATATAAATTCTTGTTGGTATGTGGACAGTCTTTTTTATAATTACTTAATTATCTATTCTTTTTTTTCTGCATTCAATCATTTACTTATTTAAAATGCTTCGGTTGTAATCGTTGCGCTTTTTTGTAAGTTTGGTCTTTTATTCTTGCCGTAGAGCAAAGCTGATTGGTCAGCTGTTTATCGACATCCAATCACACCATGCAGCTGTTGGTCTGTTTTATAGGCTGCATCTCTCCGGCAGGTCGGACGATGGGCCGTCCGGCTGCGTTTAAAGGATTCAAACTGGGTCCGAGGTCGTTTCCACTTTTTCACTTTTTCTTTTGTGTTTAATCTTCAACCGCTCGGATATGGAGAAAATCGTCATTGTAACTGGCGCAAACAGGTAAGGCCGCCGCAAATAGCCTGTTTTTCATTGAAAGACCTGTTTTGTCTTCGTAATAACTACAAATGAGCTGCTGAATACAGAGTTATCAGTTTTTATGCTGATAGAAGAAACTGGAGCTTCTCTGAGGGAGAGTAACCCTCTTGATGGGAGATTAACAGCCTCAATCTCTCATAAGCCGCCTGAAACACTTGTAAGCTTGAATAAAGTTCACTCATTAATTATTGCATGCAATTATTACAGCCTAAAGTTGTGTTTATGCAAAGTTAGCCTAAAAGCTTATTCAAGGTAAGACATCATAAAACTACAGCTTTTCCCTGATACTAAATTACACACAATAGCAAACAATGTACGCCAGGACCCAAATGACATAGTAATGCATTAAATGAATGATGATGATGATAATAATAATAGTAATAAAAATGTTATTTGGCAGGCACCTTTCATTGTTAAAATCTCAACTATTAAAAACAGGAGAAGCACTTGAATAAAAGGTAAAGCGAACAAGATATGTGTGTGTGTGTGTGTGTGTGTCATCAAAATTATTCATACCCTCCTATTAAATTCACGATTGTTATTCAAATAACAAGAAACTAGTATAAGTATTAATAATTTTTTTAAAAACTAAATATGATTTAGTGAAATAAAACATTGCTTGTGAATTGTGGTTGAAAACAAACAAAAAAAAAAAAACAGGTGCAGCAGTGTCATTGAAAATTACAGAAAATACCTGGTTGTAGTGATTGCTTCAAAGTGTTCAACAAAATTTTAGTTCAGGGAGCCCCATCATGCTTGTTTTATTTTTTTGTTTGTTTTTTTATATTTAGGTTGAACCACTATTCAAAGTGAATGTCATTATTTTCATGAAATTATTATTGCTTTTATCAGCTTCAATTTATTTCACTGACTGCTGTTTTCCATCTTTAACAGGAGGATATGCATCATTTTGAGGGCTGTGTATATTATATATATATATATATATATATATATATATATATATATATATATATATATACATATTTAGGGGTGCAACAGTACATGTATTCATATTGAACCGAACGTACAGGTGTGTATCGAACCATGAGCACCATGTATTGAATATTGAACAATACAAAGTTTTTAATTTATTTTATCAGCTTGTGTTCTGATGATGAGCTCTGTGTTGAAAACTCAGTAAATCTGTGTTTGTCTACATTCAGATCTGCCATTCGGAACTTCTTTGGTTTTTATGACCCTGATGCAGAGCTGATGTGGACAAAAGGACAGTGGGTTAAAGGCATGAAAATGTAATGTTTGTATCAAAAAAATATTGAACCATGAGACTGAAATATCAAACCGAACCATGAATTTTTTTTGTATCGTTGCACCCATACTATAAATATATATATATATATATATACACAGGTATATATGTGTGTTTGTGTGTGTGTGTGTATGATACACCCCAATTCTACACATGACCCCTAGCACCTTATTCCTCTTAACTGAATAGGTATTAAACAGTAGTATTACTAAACATTTTAAAACTTTCCCTCCCTTAATCAGGGAAATAAAAGTACATAGAGATGAGCTGCTGTACAAAATTTACTAAATTATAATTTATCAAAATGTTGGTTTTCCTTTTTATTTATTACTTTTGTCAATTCAGATTTATTTAGCTGGTAACTGATTTTTCTTCCATCTTTTGAGCACAACTGTATTTGTGTGTGTGCAGCGGCATCGGCCTGGCTTTATGTGAGAGGCTGCTGACTGAGAGCAGTCCGCTACGACTGTGTCTGGCCTGCAGAAACATGCAGCGGGCGGAGGCTGCCCGCTCTGCTCTCCTGACCTCTCACACCGCCGCCCAAGTCGAGTTATTACACCTCGACGTTAACTCTGTGCAGTCAGTGCTCAGTGCTGCTGAGGAAATCAAGGCCAGGTGAGAGATATCAGATATTCTGACACTTGATTCTTGTCTTCATCACCGACACTCATTGATCGTTTCTCATATATTCCCACAGGTACAGCAGAATTGACTTTCTGTATCTAAATGCAGGAATTATGCCTGATCCAGCTGTGGATATTGGGGCATTTTTCAAAGGTCTCTTTTCCAGGTAGGCTCAAGCTTAAGATTGACTTTGTTTTTGTATTGCAGACCAGGTTGTCCCTTACTCTTTCCGTCCCCACTAGGAATATCATCAACATGTTTGCAACAGCAGAGGGACTCCTAACGCAGCAGGACCGTCTCAACTCAGATGGCCTACAGGAAGTTTTTGCCACTAACCTTTTTGGCCACTTTCTTCTGGTATGCAGCGAACAGACTCTAAAACAAGCAACCAGAATTAGGGATGCACAATATTTGATTTTTGCCGATATCTGATTTGCAGATATTTTAAAACTCATGGGGCCGATAACCGATATCGATACCGATATTAAAACTGAAATAAATAAGCCGTCATTGCTAAGAGCAGTTTTGTCATCCGTTTCCGACACTTTGAAAGAGGAAAAAAATATTGACACACTGAAATATCCCGATATTTTCATATGACGATATCAAATTGATATTTTAAAAACGCGGTATCAATCTGTTTTAGTTAAAAAAAAATTGCGAGATTTCATCGTTCTGTTACAAACTGACCATATTTCGGGAATTTTTGCAAGATTTTGTTAGTATAAATAGATCGATACTGCGTTTTTTGAATGTCAATATATCAGCATATGAAAATATCGTGATATTTTTGTGAATTCTTGCGAGATTTCGTAATAGAAGGATGAAATATTGCAAGATTTTGTTAGTAAAATAGATCGATACTTCGTTTTTAAATGTCAATATATCAGCATATGAAAATATTGCGATATTTTTGTGAATTCTTGCGAGATTTCGTAATAGAAGGATGAAATATCGCAAGATTTTGTCAGTAAAATAGATTAATACCGCATTTTTAAATGTCAGTATGATATCAGCATATGAAAATATCGCAATATTTCAGTGTATCGATAAGTGTCCCCACCCTAGTCTTTAGAAGTTTTAAAGTCTTTAAAAAAGAAGTTTGAGTTTTTTTTACTTTAGAAACAGCGGGCCAGTGAGGTGGCCGATGTCCGATATTCAGTTTTAAGGCCGATATAGGCCGATACCGATAGGAAGCCGAGTATATCGTGCATCCCTAACCAGAATGTTATCATGCTAGTCCTGGGAAGCTGGTGTTAATGTATGGCTGTTCCAGATCAGAGAGTTGGAGCCTCTCCTGTGTCAGCCGGGTGGGACGTCCAGGATCGTGTGGACATCCTCGAGCAACGCCAGTCGCTCTGCCTTCAGCATTAAGGACATTCAGCACAGAAACGGGAAGGAGTCTTACAGCTCGTCCAAATACGCGTCGGACATGCTCAGTCTGGCGCTCAACAGATACAAGAACGGCCAGGTTAGTCCTTCAGTTTTACACTCAGAGGTTGTGTTGCTTTTTAAGGGCGATGGTTGAGATTTACAGAGCTGAAGATGTCACCAAACTTTCTTTGAGACAGGGGCTGTTCTCCTCTGTAACATGTCCAGGACTGGTGATGACGAATTTGACCTTTGGCATCCTCCCCTCGTTCTTCTGGACTCTGATCATGCCCATCATGTGGATGGTGAGCTGTGATTCGTTTTCTTTGTGCTCGCTCAGTTTTGCTTTAAATAACCGTAGAGTTGTCTAACGTTCTCCTGTCCCTCTTGTCTGAAACAGATCAGGATATTCACCAACACTTTCACTCTGACACCCTACAACGGAGCAGAGGCCCTGGTATGTTGTCAGTTTCATTTGTCTTATCATGATCCCTGTAAATAACTAACTTATCCACGATAGACACAGTGTGGGCAAAAATTCTTTCTGTGGTCTTTCACAGCACTGGCTGTTTCTTCAGAAGCCGGAGTCTCTGGATCCAAGAGCAAAGTATCACAGTTTAACGTCAGGACTTGGAAGGAACTACACCGAACCTCGACAAGTGAGTAACACAGGATCAGTAGTTCCAGAGATGCTACTTAAGCTGATGTGAATTATAGTATTGGGCAGGAATAAACTAGAGTACATTTTCTGGTAACTACTTTATGTTCAGTAGATTAAGGTTTAACGATATTTATGAAATCATCAGACAGTCAAGTCCAAATGTGCACTTCGTTTGGCCTTTAGCGATGGCTACTGCTGATGTATCCTTCACAACCTTTGGTTCTCCCTCAATTCATTGCGCACAAGATGCCTGGGAATAAGCAGCAAAGCCCAGAGTGTAATATTTGGATACATTTGTCGATTTTTTAAGTGTCAAATGAAGTGTTTATTGGCTAGAAACAATAGGTAGTCTCTGTGGCAAATTTAGAAATATGAGGGCAAGCTTAAAAAGAGTGTTCTGCCTCAGAAAATCTATTCGTTTGGCATTATTCAGGTTTTAACGACAGGTTAATGCAGTGTTTCTCAACTCCAGTCCTCGGGACCCACCACCCTGCATGTCTTCTAGACAACCCTACTTTCAGACACCTGAATTAAAAGAATGGCTCACTAACAGGCTTGCAGAGAACTTGATAAGGAAGCTCATTCATCTGAATCAGGTGTGTTGGAGGAGGAACCCATCGAAGACATGCAGGGCAGTGGGTCCTGAGGACCGGAGTTGAGAAACACTGATTTAATGGGGTGTTAATGTTCAGGTAAAAGCAGATAAATGAAATGAAATAAAATAGTCTGCTGCATTTAGTTTTTACAGCGTAGCTGAAGGAACTAAGCTGGATTTATACTCTCGCATCGTCTGCGTCTGTGTAACTGCCTTAGGCTCCGTGTAGACTCTGCATACAGTTTAGTGAAAAAGTTTTTGCCCCCTTCCTGATTTCTCATTTTTTTGCATGTTTGTCACACTTATATGTTTCAGATCATCAAGCAAATTTAAATATTAGACAAAGGTAACAAAAGTAAACACAAAATGCAGTTTTTAAATAAAGATTTTTATTATTTAGTGGGGAAAAAAATCAAACCTACATGGCGCTGTGTGAAAAAAATGATTACAAAATACAGTGTATTAACTGTGGTTTATCACATCTTCGGAAAGCTGAGTTCAATTTCTATAGCCACACCAAGGCCTGATTACTGCCACACCTGTTCTCAATCAAGAAATCACTTATATAGGATCTGCCTGACAAAGTTAAGTAGACCAAAACATCCTCAAAAGCTAGACATCATGCTGCGATCCAAAGAAATTCAGTAAAAAATGAGAAACAAAGTAATTGAGATCTATCAGTCTTGAAAAGGTTCCAAAGCCATTTCTAAAGCTTTGGGACTCCAGAGAACCACAGTGAGAGCCATTATCCACAAATGGTGAAAACATGGAACAGTGATGAACCTTCCCAGGAGTGGCCGACCGATCAAAATTACCCCAAGAGCACAGCGACGACTCATCCAAGAGGTCACAAAAGACCCCAGAACAACATCCAAAGAACTGCAGGCCTCACTTGCCTCAATTAAGGTCTGTGTTCATGACTCCACCATCAGAAAGAGACTGGGGGGCAAAAATGGCTGCATGGCAGAGATCCAAGACCAAAACCACTGCTGAGCAAAAAGAACATAAAGGCTCGTCTCAGTTTAGCCAGAAAGCATCTTTATGATCCCCAAGACTTTTGGGAAAATACTCTGTGGACTGACGAGACAAAAGTTAAACTTTTTGGAAGGTGTAGGTCCCATTACATCTGGCGTAAAAGTAACACGGCATTTCAGAAAAGGAACATCATACCAACAGTAAAATATGGTGGTGGTAGTGTGATGGTCTGGGGCTGTTTTGCAGCTTCGAGACTTTGGAGTTGCTTAGTCAAAGTCCCCACCAGAATTTGATTGAGATGCTGTGGCATGACCTTAAAAAGGCGGTTCATGCTGGAAAACCCTCCAATGTGGCTGAATTACAACAATTCTGCAAAGATGAGTGGAACAAAATTCCTCCACAGCGCTGTAGAAGACTCACTGCCAGTTATCACAAACGCTTGATGCAGTTGTTGCTGCTAAGGGTGGCCCAACCAGTTATTAGGTTTAGGGGCCAATCACTTTTTCACACAGGGCTATGTGGGTTTGGGCCCCCCCTTACTAATAAAAATCTTCATTTAAAAACTGCATTTTGTGTTTACTTGTGTTATCTTTGTCTAATCTTTAAATTTGTTTGATGATCTGACACATATAAGTGTGACAAACTTGCAAAAAAAAAAAAAAGAAAGAAATCAGGAAGGGGGCAAATGCTTCTTCACACAACTAGTTTCCTTGGAGGCCTGATGCACACCTCTTCAGACCCGACGTGCATCGTTTATGCGTCTACGCGGACACAGAGACACGGAAGTACTCCCTTGTGATTAGTCAGTGTGGTAAGGTGCGTCCGGATGTTTGAATTTTGTTGCTGAATGATTGGATGATTGTCAGCAGCTATTGTTGCTCTAAAACAGGAAATACTTGCTGGAGCTGGAGTGAAAAAAAAAAAAACCACCCTGTGGAGTTTACCGGTCAATAAAAGCCCTACTGTCGCCTGCAGATCTGGAAAAGAAACTGCAGCATGACAT
Source organism: Atherinomorus stipes (assembly GCA_023101725.1). Taxonomy (NCBI): domain Eukaryota; kingdom Metazoa; phylum Chordata; class Actinopteri; order Atheriniformes; family Atherinidae; genus Atherinomorus; species Atherinomorus stipes. Next base: position 4,043 of record JALJCO010010732.1, on the reverse strand, counting down.
CATAACCCTACATTTGAGTCAAAGCACACGCTGCCTCTGGGTCAGCCAGGCCCGCCTGGACGCAGATGCTGCGCGAGTATAAACCCAGCTTCAGTGGAAAGAATGCCGTCACTAGTTAGCTGTGGAATCTGCAGTTGCTAGGCAACTGGACTGGAGTAGTATGGGAAGTTGTTGTCGGGAAGGCTGTCCCATTTCAGCAGCCTACCATAGACCCGTACTTGGAAGTGTGCAGACCCTGAATTGGGACATACCTCTTGTCTACATGACTGAATGCATTGAGTTCCTCCCATGTGATTGGCTGATTAGATATTTCCAATAAACAATTGAACAGGTCCACCTAATAAAGTGGCTTTGCAGAGTATGTCAAGTTTGTTTTTCTTTTTTTTTTTTCAGTGTCATTTTTTTGCTAACGACTAAAACCAAAAACAGTTTGGAGCTACAAGTAAAGAGATTGTTCGGTAGATTTGCTGTTGTCTCTTCCTGTGTGTGATGTTTATTCAATGCAAGCATTTAATAGTTAGCAGGGTAAAGATGTTTTCAGACATGTTACCTAAAATGGTCGCGGACATGCAACTAATCGGGATTGTGTTTGGTTCATGTTTCAGATGGACATTGATGATGAAATGTCTGAGAAGTTGTTTTCCAAACTTCTGGAGCTGGAGAAAGCTGTTAGAAAGAAAGTGAATGAAAGGAACGCTGAAAGCAAAGCTTATCAGCTGTACCTCAATGATGTAGAGTAGGAGCAAGTCTCTGTTGGTGGAAAGCTTCGCTCTCTGGAAGCTGAGTGCAGTTTGAATTATTATTGCCGTTAAACTACAGAATAAAGTGCTTCCTGTACCAGCATGTCTTCTACCTCAGTTAAGGTCTCAACCAGGCCTGTTCCAGTTAAGTCATGCTGCACGAATCATAGTTGCACAATCGTCTCCATTCAGTGACAGAAATCTCATATTTCAATATTGTTGTGCATCAAGTGGACTAATGTTGTTGCATCCCCATCTTTTGCTGACATCTGATAAAAGCTTTTTGTTTGAGGAACTAAACATGACAGAAAGATGTTTATTTTTTTATTCTCAAAAAGGTTTACGTGGATGTTAAAGTTGTTTATCAGCTTGTGTTTATAGTGGCACAAAAACAGAGAAGGACAACTAAAATGTTTGTTAATTGAAATTATTTGTATTACAATTAATCTCATCATTATTAAAGCCTTAATTAAGAGATTGAAATTGCTTGGTTAACGCATTGTATTGAATAAAAGTAATTATATAAACTAAACAAATTGTTGTACGGTTCTTTCTTATTCCCAGATTATTTACCGGAGTGATGATGGATTAAATGTGAAGTTCAGTGTGTGGGGTGCAGTGCCATCTAGTGGCTGAAATTTCTAGTTACATCTAATTGAACCCCTTTTGTGAAACTGGCTATGAAGGTTTGGCGCATCCCTTTAACACTTTAGATATGGTTATTACTCCTTTTCTTGCAGTTTCTTCTTATGTTTATTTACCAATGAGAAAACAGATTTCTAATTTTTTTGCAAATCATTTGTTGCAATGTGCTTTTATGAAAAAAGCTTACACATTTACTGCAAGCTTTCAAGTCTAAAATGTCTAGATAATTATTTATATGGTCATTCACTGTCTTGTCTATATATCGCACTGAAGCGTGAACATAAAACAATGCTATTATTTTAAGGGATAACGATTTAATGTTTGAAAATATCATAAAATCTGCCCCAGGGCAATTTCTGTTTGGTTACACTCAGGATCTAAAGATCAATATGAGACTCCATCCGACATATAAATGAAAATCAGTCTTTTGATTTAAAAAGCAGACTGCGCCAAATTCTCGATGTTTGGTCGTATTATTTTCACATTATATTAAAGACAACTGAGAATTAGGGATGCACGATATGATCGGCCTGTATCGGCTTTAAAACTGAGTATCGGACATCAGCCACCCCACCAATATTTAACCGATATTCAACCGATCAGCCCGCTGTTTCTAAAGTTAAAAAAAAACAAACTTCTTCCTCTTTTTCAAAAACTTCTTTTTACATACATTAAAACTTCTAAAGACTAGGGGTGGTAAAAAATATCGATACACTGAAATATCACAATATTTTCATATGCTGATATCATACTGACATTTAAAAACGCAGTATCAAACTATTTTACTAATGAAATCTTGTGATATTTCATTGTTCTGTTACGAAATCTCGCGAGAATTCACAAAAAATTGGTGATATTTTCATATGTTGATAAATTGTCATTTAAAAATACTGTATCAATCTATTTTACTTATGCAATCTCGCAATATTTCATCATCCTGTTTTGAAATCTTTCGAGAACTTACGATATATCGTGAGATTTTGTAACAGAACGATGAAATCTCACGAAATTTTGTAAGTAAAATAGATTGATACCACGTTCTTAAATATCAGTTTTATACTGGCATGTGAAAATATTGTGATATTTCAGTGTACTGATATCTTTCCCACCCCTATTTTTTAAAGCGTCGGAAACGGATAAGAAAACTGCTATTTGCAATGACTGCTTATTTTTTTTAGCTTTAATATCAGTTATCGAGCACATGAACTTTAAAATATCGGCATATCGGATATCGGCCAAAATTCCAATCCCTACTGATAACAGATCTACACTTGTACACATTAAAGGTGGTATTGTAGAAAACTTACTCCCATTTAGAGTCTCAAAAAAAGTATTTATAGAACTTCAATGAAATAACGAAGTCAGCATGGTCTGATTGAGTTACATCATCTTTGGATGTAAAGAATTTAACTATCAGTGTTTGATTATTTTCAATTTGAATCGATGCTGTTGGCTTATTGAACACTAAATCAATACAACTCTGTCTTCCCAATATTATTTCCCTTTCCACTAGTTGCAATCCTCCTTTACACAGCCAACAAACCCTTCGTTTATTAAGTTAAAAATATTAAAATTTGAGGATCTGGTTAATCTCAAACTTCTTTTAATCATGTACAGAGTAAAAAAACTAACAAGTGCAATTTAGTATCCAAAAGCTTTTCCAACTGAAAGAGAGAAAATTCTGTCTGAGAGGAACATTTATGTTCAATAAACCGGCAGTAAGAAAAATGCCGAATCCGCTGCATTTCTTCTAGAGGTGTTCAGTTATGGAACTGCTGCAGTGATGAAATAAAAACATGTCAAACTACAGGAAATTTTCAACAAATAATGAAATACAAAGTGGAAATTAATAAGACTGAAAGCTATTTTTATTCATTATTAGAGTATTAACATTATTAAGTATTATTATATTATGTATTGTGGTGATGAAGAGATCATTATTATGATTATTACTATTATTGAGTATTATTAAGCATTATACTGTGATTAATGAGATAATGATATATAGTGAGAACTTTGTTGTATTGTGATTTACAAAAGAGAGTACAATTTTTAATTATTATTACAAGTATTATTAATAAGTAACTATACTTTTATTGAGGACAATAATTTTTTAAAGAAATTTGTTCTTGTCAAGTATGGTGTATTGTGTTAGTAATTTTTGTTAAATTACAGTGAAGGTTAAATTTAGGTTGTGTCTGACTGATGGGTTTTGAACCTGATACATTTTTCTAAACTTCTTCCAAAACTCCTTTTTGAACTACAATGTTTTTATAATTTTGTGTGCAAAGTATGAGTGTTTGCTTTTAATTTCAGTTTGGAATAAATCTTTTAATTAGATTAAAATAATTTAGTGGGGATGCCCGTTGTTATCGTCTGATATTGGCATTAAGCAGTTATTTTTTAGGAATAGGTTATAAATTTATAACGACCAATGTGGATCATGTAATAAACTTGTAATGAATTAAATTTTAGGGTTGGGGAAAAAAATCGATACACTGAAACATTGCTATATTTTCATATGCAGATTTCATATAGAGATTCAAAAATGCAATATTGATCTCGTTTACTAGTAAATTCTCCCGAGATTTCAGGAAAGCCTGCAGAAGAATTTCATAAGTAAGATTACATCGATACCACATTTTTACACATCAATAT
>JALJCO010010729.1:0-10543 GCA_023101725.1 Atherinomorus stipes | reverse complement strand
GTGGTGATTATCAAAGAGGTGAGAAGAACTATTCAATAAATACCCAAAGATTAATCTTTGTCTCAGTGTTTTTTATTCAAAGGCAAACAACGTTTGAAGACTCTGCCTCAGCGCAGTGAGCCAAAAAGCCAAGAGAGGAAGTTGCACCTTGCTATACAAGAAAGGTAGACAAAAAGATGCATGCACACTCTTGGAGATGAAACAGTTGATACAGCTGTGGGTCAACTGGCTTGCTTTTCTGCCTTGGTGTTACAACATCAACCCCATACGGTAACTTGAAAGGGTGTGGTTAGGCCTAGTGGGAGCATTTTTATTTATCTGCAGAGACATTTCCTGTTTGAAGTTCCTCTTGCAGAGTTAAAAAAACACTCATCAATATTCTGTGTTAGTTACATTAGAATGTGAAACACAGATACACATACAATTTTTCCATTACAATTCCAACATACAGGGAAGTACAATAATTTAGGCAAGAGGTTATAAAGGCATAAACTACGCTTTTTCAAGATCGCTGGTGCATAAATATGGCTTAAACTCTGATGACACGATCCCAACTTCAAGTAATTTTGCAATACAACAAAACAAAATGAGTAGGTCTGTGCAGTTAGAAGTCAATCAGACGTATATTCATATAAGTATCCAATGTTTAAAAAGGCCCAGCTCGCTAGCAGTTAGCAATTAGCCTCTCCAAGTAGATGCAGTTGCTGTTTGGCTAATTGTTGTACATGTATAATCCAAGCAGTGGAAAACATGAAAGATGCTCCAGAACAGCTAGATTGGAACTGGTTTGTGTGGTGGGATCATCAGCCAGTTCAGAAGAGTGTCAGAAGAGCAGGCCAAGACCAGCACCGGTACAAGGCAGTCAGGAGTGACTGTGAAGAGGACGATGTGGCTAACAACCAGCTTGCGGCTAAACGTTAGCACACACAGTTACTGTAACTTGTGACAAATAATTAGCATTTAAAAGAATTAGAAGATAACTTACATGGTTCAAGTCGAGTTTTAAATAGTTCCCATTTATTAAGATGAGGATAAGGGAAGGATGCATCTTGGAAGTAGCCAGAAAAGTCCAGTTATGTCCTGCTAGTCAGAAAACCAGCTGTCTCTGTTCACAGCTGGACAACACATCTTTGTGTAAGCATACGCTGGAGGAGGAAAGCTAATATTCCAGCAGACATAACTTAAAGGCCCTGTGCCTGATTTTGTTTTTGATCTCTTGTATTAAAGGTAGAGAACTGAACAGCCTCGAACTGAACGTGGACTGAAGTCCGCCTGGACAGGTATTTGTCGTATATTTTTGGAATTTTTCAATAACTTTCTTCTTAGCAACATTTTATGTGTCCTCAGGTGCTGGCACTGCCTCAGCTGGTTTACCGCATAAAATACATAGTGAATTCACGGGAAGATGCAAGTTTTCTCTGAGAGTTTCTTTGTGCACAAGTATGATATTGTGCATGTAATTTCATGCATGTCGAGTGGGAGGAGAGAAAGAAGGGAAAGAGCGTTTCTCACTGGGAGAAACAGTTAGGGGCGGGGCTTACAGTTCAAACTACACTATTCACCGCTCATGGTTCGAGAAATGGCAAGAAATGGCAAAATCCTGTCATTAGCACTTTAAGTATTAGTGCAAAACTAATATAAAATGAGTTGAACAGATATAAGTCAGTTCAAGTTGGTCAAACTAGTTCAAGTTCAAGTTCAATTTATTTATAGAGCACACTAACAACATCCTTTGGAGCCCGAGGTGCTGTACAACTCAACTTAACGGTAGATTTCTTTAAACAAGTCATAAAATAATATAAAAACTAGCAGGGAGGAGAAAGTATATATTTAAATATTACAAACTAGGAAGAAAAAATTAATTAAACAGACTTGAATAAATGTGACCCAAATAAAGTATATTGGATTAAAAAAAACAATTTCTCAATGTTTTCAAAGAGTTATTAAATTGTCTGGAAATGCTATCCATGAATTTTTAAAGTTCATTCAACAAATCCTTTTTTTCAGTGCATGCCACTCCCTCAAACAGCTTTTCAGCCGCACCTACCTTAGATGTGCTGTTTCATTATTTTATGCCTGGTTTTTCATTTTTTTGTGTCCTGTTTGCATCAACTGAGCACAGTCACAGGAGCAACTCTTCATAGATGTTTCCAGAAGAGTAAGAATGTCTTTAAAAATGTAAAATGTCATATACAAATGTGTGTGGATCACAGTGGATTTACAAAACAGATCGCTTTCAACAGCATTGTGTTTCTTGCAAATATAGCAATCCAAGAAGTTGTTTATAATTGTGTTTATAAGGCTTGCTTAAAAAAAAAAGAATGTAATTTAATTCAGGTCAGTGTTCCTTAGTTAAAACCTATTGAGTAAGTCATATCCAATACAAGAAGTTTTCAGGAAAAAGAAAGTTTAATATTAAAGAATATTGGATTAAAACAAAAAAATTGCTCGATATTGTAAAAGAGTCATTAAATTGTCTGGAAATACTTTCCATGAATTTTTAAAGTTCATTCAACAAATCATTTTTTCAGTGCATGCCACCCCCTCAAACAGGTTTGCAGTTACACCCACCTTAGATCACTTCTCGTCTCCTGTCGGCATCGACTGAGCACAGTCAGGGAAGCAACTCATTATAGATGTTTTCAGAAAGGTAAGATAATCTTTTACAATGTAAAATGCATTTACAAATATGTGAGGAGCTTAGTGGGTTTACAAAACAGATTTCAGTGAATTCTAACTTTCAACAGCATTGATGTGTTTCTTGCAAATATAACAATCTAAAAAATTGCTTACGATTGTGTGTATGAGTCTTGCTTAAAGGTGCCATGACATCAAATTTCACTTTTCTGGGGTTGGGTGTATAATATGATCTGTTGTGCACTGATGAGGCCATGTGAATGTCCAGAGTGAGAATCAAAGTTCCTGTTTATGGTCTGTCAGCTTTGTCTCTCTGCTCAGAAACAGTTGAATCAGACAGCAGCTTATCATTCTACGTAGTTCTATCATTCTACGTAATTTAATTGCTCCAATAAGAGCACACTATCAAGTAAACAGCGCCCCCCCCTCTCTCTCTCTAACGGTCTATGCACCGTCCGCTCCCCCCTCCCCTCCCTGTCTGATTCAGCTTCGTGTATGGAGCTAGTAGTAACTTCTGTGCAGTCAGGTCTGGATTTTCAAACAAATGGATTTAAAAGAAAACTTCTGCAGCGACACTGAGGGAGGGGGACACAACCTTGTCATTACCTGTAAGTTTATTTATTTTCTAAATGCTGTCTTGTCTGATAAACGTAGCTCACACTGTCGGAAGTGCCCATGTTGCTAGCAGTTAGCCTTTAGCAAACTCCGACCGCAGCTTGACCTAGATTCTCCAAATAAGGTCATAGCCAAATAAGGTGCAGCCAATCAAAATGAAGTCAACGTGGTCTCCGGGTAAAGCTCCATATCATCACCGGACCCAACTGTATTACTGAGGAAGTGAGGTCTGGCGTTTCAAAACAATACTCCGCTGTAAAAAATGCCGTTTTTTTCTTTGGAGTATTTACATATGCAGTAATGCCAACAACATAAACTAGTTTTTAACTGCTATGTCATCACTCCTTTAAAAAACAGAATGTAATTTAATTCAGGTCAGTATTCATTAAAGTCCATTGCGTAAGTCTCATCCAATACAAGACATGTTCAGGAAAAGTTGGTGCTGAAAGTTTATGGTATCAGTTTCATGCCACAGACAATTGGTGCATACAAAAAGATTTTGCATGTACAATAATGTTTTTAAGTTGTATGAAACAAGTCATGCTTGTAAAAAAAAAATAAAATAAAAAAAATCTGAACCCTGCAGAAACTTTTTGTCGCTGTGTGAGGAACTTTTGTCGGCAAAAATATTTTCAAACATGTAGATCAGTTTCATAGGTGTGTGTGTTTTTTCTGTGAGTGTGCAAATTAAATTTGGACCCGTAAAATTTTACCACACAAAATATCTGGATGAGTGCGACACCTAGGGCTCGTGTGCGACACTGCAGTTACGAGCTCGCAAAACAAAAACCTTCAACCACAAAACCTTTTTTACATGTCACTACCAGCCAATCAGGACACAGCATATTGGCGAGCCAAACAGCCAATGACTGTAGTGGATTGATGATGTAGAGCATTGTGTCATTTAGTTCTGTGATAATAGTTCAAATATTTTGATCAGCATCAAATGTAACCTTTTTATGTACCACACTCACAGAAGAGGCACCTTTTCAGTGTCTAGTAGTCTTTGGCATTTGCATTTTCCCTATAGATGAACCAGGATTATGATGATTGTGGAGTGTATTCTTTTCTACCTTTGCCAGCTTAGGATTATTGAATTTCAGATTTGTGCCAAGATGCCGAATGCAGATGTGACGTGGTTCTGTCACTATTAGGGTTGCCTACCGTCCCGTAAAACACGGAATCGTCCTTTAATTGACAATAAAACATTGAGTCCCGTATTGAACCAATACGGGACGCCATTTGTTCCGTATTTCCATAAATACGTGTCAAATACTCATGTCAGTCACACGTATATAAACATTAAATTTAGTAAAAATAAGCTAAATAAAACACAGGAAATTTTAAAGCCAGCAAAAACCAGCAGGATCTACGCAAGATGGCTCCAGTCCTGTGTCTCTGCCTGGCTGCTTGCACACCTGCGTGTGCTGCTGTCACACGCGCTCCTCACAGCACTTGTGCCTTTTAAAATGTCCACATCTGATACTCCAGCATGTTCTCAAAAGCGAAAATGCTTGCTAAAGAAAACACATGAGTAGGAACAAGCCCGTTCTTGGCTGGTCAGCGTCAGTGAAGATGATGAGGCGAGAGAAACTGTTAAATATGTCGGCGAGTGTTTTCTGTGGCGCGCGGTGGACCGTCTGACATCAGACATCATCATACATCATGAGAGCAATACTGCAGGCACGTGAGAACCGTGAAGATGACCTAAACGTGAGTGTCCCATCTTCATCCCCTCATCATCTCCTGAGACTGAATCAGTCATGACATCACGTCCAGTAGGCTACAGGATCAGTTTTTATCTGGTTGTGTTTTTGCCAAAAGATGTCAGAGCATAGCTTGGGAGACTGGTGGTTTGGTTAGTTGATTGTTTAGGGTGTTAACTTTTTAAAGTTGAATGAATGATCATTTATTTTATATATACAGAATCCATTAGTAGTAGCAGCCAATATAAATGTTATATATGGTTATTTAAACAATAAATCACGGTAATGGATTATGGATTAACATTTGATAGATAATTAATATAAATTAAATTAATAGTATTTCCCAGCAGCCGCCCTCCTGGCCATAGGCTCCCCCGGGACTCCACCGCTGCTCTCTGGCCCTGGCAGTCACTCCTCCGGGCGGCCGCGCCTCTGGCCGTAGGCCCTTCTCAGTGGGGTCCGCGACCGCCCTCCGACTCCCGGGCTACTCTTCCGCGTCTCCGCCGCCTCGCCTACACCACCGCCGCTGCCACACCGCTGCCTCAAGCCCCCCAGCCGGGGGACTCACGTCCTCCCCCGGCTGCGCCTCCTGGACCCAGTCCTCCGTCTCCTCAGCTCTCCGTCTCTCCGTTGTCCGCACACTGGCTTCTATCTTCCCAGCCTTCAATTAAGCCAGGGGAGGAGTCCTTCTCCCCAGGTGCTGCCAATCAGTTCGTTAAAAGCCCCCACTAGCTTGGGAATAAAAACAAGGTTAAAACCACACAAAAACCATAAAAAGCATGCTAAAAACCAAGCTAGTGGGCAGAGTCCAGTCTCTGGCAGCACCCAGTTGTTCACCCTGTGACACTTAAATCTTAAACAAAAATGAAGAGCTATTTTCATAAACTTAACACCAAAAAAAACAGCCTATATTGTGCAGTACTTTATGGAAGGTGTACAGCTACTAGGTGTCTTAATACTCTATTTTACACATCATTTTGGAGGTTTAATAATATGTGGACAAATTCACATCAGTTTCAACTTCCTAAGTGTACAGAAAACAATTTATCAACCACGTTGTTCTTATGACTTAATGTTTTCTTATTATGTATTAATACTAACTTCTGTATTCTATATGGATATTTACAATATCTGTGTTGGGCTCCTAGGCTAAGATCCTTTTTTATGTCCTAAGGAAGCCTCACACAAAATTTGGGTGCTTTTATCTGCAGGTGCACAAGCCAGTGAAAAACCTGCACTAAACCTCTGGACTATAAGTGTTGCACCTGTCCAGATATTTTATGTGGCATAAAATGTACGGGTACAAATTTAATTTGCACACACACTGAAAAATAAAACATACCTACAAAACTGATCTACTTGTTTGCAAATGATACTTTTGCAGACAAAAAAGTTTCTCACACAGCCATAAAATGTTTCTGCGGATTCAGATTTTTTACAAGTACAACTTGTTTTATACAACTTCAAAACATTATTTTACCTGTAAAATCTTTTTGTAGGTACAAATTGTCTGTGGCATGATATTGATCCCATAAAGGTTCTGCCAGTATATACTGCTACATTGATTAAAACAGGTTATGTCTGCATTTCACTGGGCATGAATGAGATAAAAGAGAAAGATTTACACATGAATGTTATGTTTCTCTAATGTTGCTGTAAATTCAACACTTACAGAACTCATATCCATAAGAGCCATAGTTGTAGGAAATGTGTCGATGTGGGTAGCGGGGGAATTTCCAATCTTTGATTAACTGGTCTTTACAATTATTGCTTCATGACAAGAAACCTGACTGTGCACATAAAAACGGAGTGTGTGCACAGTTAACACCAAGAATGTAGATATGAAAACAAGTGAGTATGACTTTTCTGACTGGACAGGTTTATTTTGATGACAGAACTAATCAAAATAACATCTCATCATTACAGCAACTTCATACAACCAGGCCCCAACATGCAACACTCCTAGGTTACTAGGTGCAACATAAAAAAAAAAGCAGAAGAGGAAAATATATTCGGGGTGCAACTTGTGTCTTTGAGCTCTGGGTTGAAAACTCAGTGAATCTACGTTCAACTACATTCAGATCTTGTATTTGGAACTACTTTGGTCTTCATGTTAAGTATGACACTAATAGTTAGCCATTGTGGACAAAAGCACATTGGGTTTAAAAAAGTATGAAAATTTATTTTTCTGTATCGAAAATATATCGAACCGTGACACTGAAGTATCAAAATGAACTGTGAATTATCTCACCGTTGCACCGCTAAAATACACAGTACAAACTCTCTCACACTCACACACTATATATATATGTATATATATATATATATACACACACACACACACACACACACACGTGTACGCACATATAGTTTGACACTTTTTTTTGGGGGGGGGGGGGGGGTGTTTTTAGTTTAAATTTGAGCAGTTCAGCCCAACAATGATGCAAATGTAGAGTAATGACCTGCCAGAGGTTTTTTTTTTTTTTTTTTTTTTTTTTTAAAAAAAAGGATAAGATCTCCTTCCACTGAAAAATATTGTACATTTCAGAATGATACAAAAGGCCTTTTTTAGGCAGCCAGAAATGAGTAGAAATTCAAGTTTGTGCTGCAGCTACAGGAGTTGATCAAAACATTGAAAAGTGATGCTTCCATTCCCAGAACTTTCAACTTTTCGTAATTATTTACAACCCTATATACAGTGGGGCAAAAAAGTATTTAGTCAGCCACCAATTGTACAAGTTCTCCCACTTAAAAATATGAGAGAGGCCTGTAATTGTCATCATAGGTATACCTTAACTTTCAGAGACAGAATGAGGAAAAAAATAAATAAAAAATTGTCTGATTTTTAAAGAATTTATTTGCAAATTATGGTGGAAAATAAGTATTTGGTCAATAACAAAAGTTCACCTCAATACTTTGTTATATACCCTTTGTTGGCAATGACAGAGGTCAAATGTTTTCTGTAAGTCTTAACAAGGTTTTCACACGTGTACTGTTGCTGGTATTTTGGCCCATTCTTCCATGCAGATCTGCTCTAGAGCAGTGATGTTTTGGGGCCGTCGTTGGGCAACACGGACTTTCAACTCCCTTCAAAGATTTTCTATGGGGTTGAGATCTGGAGACTGGCTTGGCCACTCCAGGACCTTGAAATGCTTCTTACGAAGCCACTCCTTTGTTGCCCGGGCAGTGTGTTTGGGATCATCGTCATGCTGAAAGACCCAGCCACGTTTCATCTTCAACGCCCTTGCTGATGGAAGGAGGTTTTCACTCAAAATCTCACCATACATCGCCCCATTCATTCTTTCCTTTACACGGATCAGTCGTTCTGGTCCCCTTGCAGACAAACAGCCCCAAAGCATGATGTTTCCACGCCCATGCTTCACAGTAGGTATGGTGTTCTTTGGATGCAATTCAGCATTCTTTCTCCTCCAAACACGAGAAGTTGCGTTTCTACCAAAAAGTTCTATTTTGGTTTCATCTGACCATATTACATTCTCCCAGTCCTCTTCTGGATCATCCAAATGCTTTCTAGCAAACTTCAGGCGGGCCTGGATGTGTACTGGCTTAAGCAGGGGGACACGTCTGGCACTGCAAGATTTGAGTCCCTGGCGGCGTAGTGTGTTACTGAGAGTGGCCTTTGTTACTTTGGTCCCAGCTCTCTGCAGGTCATTCACTAGGTCCCCCCGTGTGGTTCTGGGATTTTTGCTCACAGTTCTTGTGATCATTTTGACCCCACGGGGTGAGATCTTGCGTGGAGCCCCAGATCGAGGGAGATTCTCAGTGGTCTTGTAAGTTTTCCATTTTCTAATAATTGCTCCCACAGTTGATTTCTTCACGCCAAGCTGCTTACCTACTGTATTGCAGATTCAGTCTTCCCAGCCTGGTGCAGGTCTACAATTTTGTTTCTGGTGTCCTTTGACAGCTCTTTGGTCTTGGCCACAGTGGAGTTTGGAGTGTGACTGTTTGAGGTTGTGGACAGGTGTCTTTTATACTGATAATGAGTTCAAACAGGTGCAATTAATACAGGTAATGAGTGGAGGACAGAGGAGCCTCTTAAAGAAGAAGTTTCAGCTCTGTGAGAGCCAGAAATCTTGCTTGTTTGTAGGTGACCAAATACTTATTTTCCACCATAATCTGCAAAAAAATTGTTTAAAAATCAGACAATGTGATTTTCTGGATGTTTTTTTCTCATTCTGTCTCTCACAGTTGAGGTATACCTATGATGACAATTACAGGCTTCTCTCATCTTTGTAAGTGGGAGAACTTGTACAATTGGTGGCTGACTAAATACTTTTTTACCCACTGTATTTTAAATTGACTCTGGAAAATATGCGGGCTCTTAAAACTTTGTCTGATCATGTGCTGCACGAGTCGTCTGGCGTCTGTGAAGCTTGAAAAGCAACAGCAGGGTTATTCAACCCTCACTGCAAATAAGGTTTATTGGCAAAATCAACAAATTAGCGACTGTTTGCAATAAACAAGAATATTTGAAATAGTTCAACACAACTAAAATTACAAGTGGTTTCTTCTAGTTCAACAACAAAATGTGTATATATATATATATATATATATATATATATATATATATATATATATATATATATATAACATTTGTCCTCAAAATTATGCATGCCCTCCGATTAAACAAGTGTAAATTCACGATAATAATTCAAATAACAGGAAACTAAAGAAACCAATAATGAATAAAAATGTATGAAATTTGAATTTTGTGATATAAAATATGCTTTTGAATTGTGCTTTGAAATAATAATTAAAGAAAAAACAAAACTACCACATTAGAGCACCTTTCCCATGAACAGTAGACCAACATACCTGTCAGCAGGTTGCAGACGTCCTGATTGGTGGTTACAGAAAACACTTCATTGCAGTGATTGCCTCAAGGGGCAGCTCAATAAAATTTAGTTCAGGAGCCCCGTCATGCTTTTTAGCTTGTTTTAGTTATGTGTTTGTTTTTTATATTTCTGTTAAACCACACTTCAAAATCAGTGTCATGATTTTTTATTTATTTAATTTATTTTTACTTTTGTCAATTTTACTTAATTTTACTGACATCTGATTTTTTCCATCTTCAATAGGAGTTAATCTGAACGTCTGGCTCGTACTGTATATATACAGTATACATACTTTTATACTTGTATTATTTTTTAATCTTTATTTTACCAGGTAAGTACAATAAGACTGCTTTTCGATCACAGACAGTATCATTAAAACACGTAGTAACCCTGAGATCAGCTCCTTCACTTTTAAGTCAGCAAGTTGTTCCGAGCTGAAATTTAAAACCTTTTTGCAAGTTCAGTGGGAGCTTTTGGGGACTGTCAGTGAAAGAAAATCATTAGAGCATATTTCTTATCAGGATGTGAATATTCAGCTTTTTATTTTCTGCTTCCTTTACGATGCTGTTTTGTTTCTCTCCTCTGCAGAGATGGGCTTCACTCCTTAAAAAACCTTCCTTACCTGCTGTAAGCCTGTCAGGCTTTGACTGCCAGATGACTTTGATAAGTCGATGTGACATGACGATCAGTGACGTTACACCCAATGAGCTGGGGAAGCAGCAATACGTAATG
>JALJCO010010724.1:0-83679 GCA_023101725.1 Atherinomorus stipes | reverse complement strand
TTTCTTATCGATTCCCAAATATGCTGAAAAACAGCAGAACATGAGTACAGAAAAGAATAAACCAAATTAAAATCAATCTCAGTTGACTGTGTAAGTGCATCCATGTTTTTCCCCTCTCTTTTTCCTTCACCTTTCTCTTTGTTCTTTCTATCGTTGCTTCTTTTAACTTTTCTTTTTCTCTTGTCAAGCCCAGCAGTATGATGTAAAATGCTGTTATAAACAAATGCTTAATTAAAGAAATAAAATGAATAAACACGGGATATATAAGGCTGCATGGTGGCGTGGTGGTTAGCACAGTAAGAAGGTAACTGGTTCGATTCTTGGCTGGGGAGGGGGTTCGAACAACTGTGGCCTTCCTGTGTGGAGTTTGCATGTTCTCCCCGTGTATGCGTGGGTTCTCTCCGGGTTTCCCGGCTTCCTCCCACCATCCAAAGACATGCATGTTAGGTTAATTGGTCACTCTAAATTGTCCCTAGGTATGAATGTGAGCATGAATGGTTGTCTGTCTCTCTGTGTTGGCCCTGCGACAGACTGGCGACCTGTCCAGGGTGTACCCCGCCTCTCGCCTGATAATAGCTGGGATAGGCTCCAGCAACCCCCGCGACCCTGAACTGGATAAAGCGGTACAGAAAATGATGAAAAATGATGAAACACGGGATATCAAGAGGAGCCTTATATTCATTACGCTTTCCTTGGCAAAGCAAATCTGTTAAACACAATAAAGAAGCCAGATCATCATTCTGCTTGCTACGATGCTGGACAGGACAAGTAAAAGAAAAAAAACTTTAGGTTTCTTATAATAATAATAATCTTAATTATTCACTGCTGAGAATAAACAAACAAAACTTAAATGACTAAAATGAGTCCACAAGTCAAGCAGCTATTATTACATGGATGGGAAATGCAACATTCAGAAGTGAAAGCTGGTAACACAAATTCCGAATAGTGGTGCTAAATTAACATCATTTTTATCATGATCACATGACGTTAGCCAGGTGTTTGATTTTACCTGCTGTGCTGGTACGTCAAACACAGCATTGCTGGAGAATAATACCGTGTTGTGGCCAAATGCTTGGACGTATTAGTTGCGTTTCCATCTTTGGCGATTAGAGCCATTTCACTTATTTGTTTTATATTTTGTGTTCATGTTCTTGAGGCCATAAGCGCCTGCTCCTCCACCCAGGAAATGAGAGAAGAGGCGTGAGAGACAGGTGTGGAGAGACGCTGATGAACTCGGGGAGAGTCCAACTGTTTTAGACTGCACTCCTTTTTGTTGGTTATTTTTTAGTTATTATCAGCCCTGTTGGTCCAAGCATCATTTTCACTGTGCGAGTGTCTGAAATAAATCAGTACAACCAACAATACAGTGAAGTCGCGGGGTTTTTTATGAAGACGCATCCAGACCGCAGGTCTCCCCTGCGGCGCAGCAGCTGATGGAAGCGCCACCACCGGCGCACAGATCCCTGTTCCAGTTCTACAGGTGACGATCCAGAGATGTTGCCTTTCTTTGTAAAATGCAGCCAGACTTTGGATGGTTTTTGCCGGGACATTTCTCCAAAGCGCATCGCATGTAAAAGGTCAGCCCACCTCTGCTCTGCAGCAGCTTGTGAGAGACGTCATCGTAAATTTGCGTAATTTCTTTTTCATTGGGTCTAAGTTCAGATTCAGATTTCTTTATTTGTCTTCCTTGGGAGAAATTTGGCTCCGTTAAAAGGGCACTGCTGCACAATAAAAACAATAAGAACAATAAAAAACACAACAACAACACATATATAGTCCACAATAAGACACCTAGAGCAAGTACAAAAACAAACGTCCAAGACCCAACAGTCATAATAAATTCAAAACAGATGTGTGTACAAAAGGGACCAACATTCTACGCAAATAAACAAAAATAACAAGACATTACTCTATGACTGATACGTCATTAACGAGCTTTATGGGTCGTGGAACAAAAATGAATGCTTGTAGCTGTTATTTTTGCACATTGGGACCCTGTACCTCCTCCCTGACTGTAATAATGTGTATTCCATGTGCAGAGCGTGAGAACTGTCACACAAAACATGTTTTGCCTGTGCAATGACTGTCTGATCAAAAAGCTCCTGGAGACTGGCAGGAGTTTGCCCCATGATCTTACCAGCTGTTTTCATGAGGTTGTAAATCTGAGTCTTAGATTTAACTGTTAAAATCCCAAACCAGCAGGTCATGCCATACCGCAGGATGGACTCTATCGTAGCTCTACAGAAAATCATCATTATATTTTTGGAGAGCTCCTAATAAGCGGATTCTCCGCAAAAAATGGA
The DNA here is from genome assembly GCA_023101725.1 of Atherinomorus stipes. Classification (NCBI taxonomy): domain Eukaryota; kingdom Metazoa; phylum Chordata; class Actinopteri; order Atheriniformes; family Atherinidae; genus Atherinomorus; species Atherinomorus stipes. Next base: position 81,376 of record JALJCO010010724.1, on the reverse strand, counting down.
GGCGCTGGTGGATCCTGGCACACACGGTGGCAACCTGTGTTTGCCAGCTCAGGTCACGATCAATGTGAAGTCACCTGTTTAATGATACTATTGTGAATGGTGAGAGAGCTCTGGTCACTGGCTGATCTGGGATCCAGTAGCATCTCAACAGTTTTACTGGTGTTGATGTAGAGCTTGTGGCTGTCACACCAGTCTACAAACCTCTCGACCTTATGGATGGATTCATTACACTGCCTGGTTAGGTGACAGTATCATCAGAGAACTTTACAATATACTGGTCTGGCACAAGACTAACACAGTCATTAGTATATAGCGTAAACAGAAATGGTGAACTGATGCACCCCTGGGGGGCGCCTATACTGCTTACTGCTGTATCTGAAGGAGTTGAATTAAATCTAAGTTGTTGAGGCCTATTGGTGAGAAAAGAAAAATATCATCTTACCAAAAAAGGATTGACATTCATCTGCACCAATTTATCCAGGAGAATATGTGGCTGAATTGAATTAAAAGCAGAACTAAAATCAAGAAATAGCAGCCTAGCGTATGAGTTTGGTTTTTCAAAGTGCTTCAGAGTAAAATGCATCAGTGTTGATATGGCATCACTTGTGCTTTGTTTACGTGTATAGGCAAACTGGTATCTGTCCAGCACTGGTGCCACATCTGCTTGAAGAACACCAATCATAAGCCTCTCCAGTGCTTTAAAAACATTTGAGGTAACAGCAACAGGTCTATAATCATTGTCCTCCTGGGGACATGCCTTTTTTGGCACTGGTATCATGATAGATGCCTTCCAGATTTTTGGTACAGTCAGAGTGTCCACTGAGAACTGAAATAGCCGGTGCCAAACTGAAATCAGCTCCTCAGCAAATGTCTTTAAAATGAAGGTGGACATATTGTCAGGTCGAGTTGCCTTTTTCATAAGCATGGATTTGCAAACATTTGTAACAGCGTCTGAATCAATTAAAATCCGATCCGTCTCATTGAAATTAACATTCTCTAAGACTGAAACATTCCCTGATGTTGTCAGATTCAAAGTGCATGTAAAAGTTATTCAGTTATTTGCTCTTGTAAATTCCCTGCTGGCAAACAGAGGCTTCCTTTTGGCTTCCATGTTTGTCATCATTCTAACATGTGGAACTTTGTACTTGTGTTTTTTTTTCTTTATATCATTTTAGAAAGTTGTAGCCTGATAAACAGTTTGATTTTATATGAAGCACTTTGGTCAAAACTTAGTTTTCAAATGTGCTTCAAAAATAAACGGGACCTTGAACCTTTGTTAACCTTGTTAGCAGGAGTTTTAGCTGGTTTACACATAATTTTAAGTTCATGAAACATCAGTTCTAGACGACAGAGAGATCAGGAAACATCCTGAAACCTCTGTTTCACTTCTCTCACCGTGAGTCTGAAGGTCCAGGTCCATCACTGAAGTCTGGAAAGCGTCCTTTAGACCGGTCACTCTTCATAGACAGACAGTCGGGTTCTGGAGTCTCTGTTCTCCATCTGTTGTCCAAACGTCTGCAAACACAAACATGTTGTCATTCATATCACATCAATCAGTGAGAAACTGATGAAAACCACTGAAGAAGCTCTGAACACACAAACTGCTGCAGAGAATCAGAAGCTTTCATGTTTGGATCAGTCCTCTTAGATCAGATTACAGCTTTTCTAGCTGACTGACATCAGAGGACACGTTTCCTCTGCAGGAACTTTACACACAGACCAGCAACTCTGGAGGCTTCAGCTTCTGACCCTCTGAGATCCTCTGCAGGGACCAGAAACTGGATTCATTCCAGTCTGATCCAACAGTGAGACCTGCAGAACATTTACAATCAATAACATTTGATTGTATTCATAAATGGCTGGAGCCTGTTAGCTGAGCCAGAATTCAACTTTGGATGCAGACATTCTGGTTTGGTCTGAAACTAAATAAAGAAGTCTCTGACCAGGTCCTCTGCTGTCAGATCCGCCACTTTTACATGAACTGAAACAGATATTAGAACCTGGATAACTGAGCAGGTTTCTCACGTCCAGATCCAGCGTCCGCTTCTGGCATTAGGTTGCCATGGTAACAGACTCAACTAAGAAGCTGACCCCCTTCATTAGCAGTTCACCTACTTTGTGTGTAATGGTTCTGGTCCAGTCCTGAAGTCTGGAGGTCTGGATGGGTCAGCCATCACGGACAGCTGGATCCTGCAGACTCTGCTCTGTCCTCGTCTTCCTGAGAGGTGAAGCAGAAACACTCAGAACTAAAGAGAGAAAACAAACACGTCTGTTCAGGTCTAACACCCAAACAGAAACCAGTTTCTGACCTCCTGCTGTTCTTTCTGTCTCTTCAGGCTTCCTGTCAGAATCAGACGTCATTTGTTTCCTCAGAGCTTCAGACTGAGTTTGTGATGACAGAGAAACATCTGGATCAGCTGATCAGCTGTTTGTTTTCCAGCTGAGTTTCTGCTGCAGTGAAGTCGTCCAACATGACAGAAGTCAGGAGGAAAAAACCCAAACCGTCATTTAACAGAACTTGGAGCTGGAACCAAAGGATCTCCAGAGTCCTTAAAGACTCGTCTGAACATCTGGATGAAACATGATTCTGTCTGTTGCAGCATGAAAACATTTAAACCTCTTTCACCAGCGGTCAGCTTCACAATCCAACCATGGAGATCAGAAAACACACTTCTGGGTTTAATTCATGTCAAACTGAACATTTCAAGTGCTCAACAGCAAACCTTGCAGTGAAACGATTTTGCATTTTTCACCTTGAATGAATAAATAAACAAATAGTGCAGCACAATATATTATTTGAACGTCATCACTGAATGTATTTGTGTGCAACAGTCACATCACAGGTCCTGCAATGTCGGAGGCAGATGAACTCAGTGTTCTTATCTCATTTCGAGTACCTGACACACACTGTGCAGAACGATCCACCAATCACCATCATTCTTAATCAGTTTGCCAAAGAACAAACAAAACGTCCGAGTGCAAAAAGAGATGAGAATAACTCTCACATACAGACTGAAACCAGACTGGAAACGTTCACGGGGAAGATAAATACAGGTTAATGTTAACAAGACGGCAGGAGAGCCGCACAACTTAAAGTGCTGAAAGTCATCTGATGAAGATTCCTCTATCTATTCATATTACAATATATTGCAGGTTAGAAAGTATTGCAATGTCAGTTTTCTCCAACATTGTGCAGCTCTAACTGCCAAATTAATGTCATTATTTAAGTTTAAGAAACATCAGTAACCTGATAGAAAATAAAGTCAAATCCACCCTGAAAGTGGACTCTTTGTAAGAGCTCACCATGAGGGTCTCAGGTGAATCTTTTTGGGGGGGCTGAGCTTCCTTAAGCTCTTTAGACCAGGACCATCACAGTGGAAACCTGGACTGTGGTCAGACCATCAGTATTCCAGATCCTAGCTGGAAAATGCTGAGCAAAGATCAAAAGTAGCGTCCAGACTGATGTAAGCGGTGAGTCCAAAAGCCCGGTTCTGTGATGGTCTGGGGTTGGATCAGGGTTCTGTGATGGTCTAGGGTGGATCAGGGCTCTGTGATGGTCTGGGGTTGGATCAGGGTTCTGTGTTGGTCTGGGGTTGGATCAGGGCTCTGTGATGGTCTGGGGTTGGATCAGGGTTCTGTGATGGTCTGGGGTTGGATCAGGGTTCTGTGATGGTCTGGGGTTGGATCAGGGTTCTGTGTTGGTCTGGGGTTGGATCAGGGTTCTGTGTTGGTCTGGGGTTGGATCAGGGTTCTGTGATGGTCTGGGGTTGGATCAGGGTTCTGTGATGGTCTGGGGTTGGATCAGGGTTCTGTGTTGGTCTGGGGTTGGATCAGGGTTCTGTGTTGGTGTTGCGGCAAAACGAGACTAAATGAGGGCCGCCGTGGGCTAAACTCGGGGTTACTATCTGTCAGACGCGCGTTCCAGTGACCACTCCAATAAGCACTTCTGTCAGTAACAATGAGGTTTATTTTCTTCGTCTCCAACAGACTGACCAGTTTAATCAAAGAAAAACAACCGCCAAATTAACAGACTGCACAAATTACATGCGCTCGTGGTCAACAGAAATTAGAACTACCGCCGGGCTCACCCCACTTCCTCATCCATTCATCCCAACAACACAGTGAATGAGAAGGTGCACTTTTCAAACCTTGTGAAACACACACGCCCACAGGGACACACCCACCACTCAAGTGCTGATGCTGCATGTCTCCTGTCACCGAATTAATGAGTGTCCAATAGCCCTAATATGGCTCCTACAGTTGGTCTGGGGGTGGATCAGGGTTCTGTGATGGTCTGGGGCTGGATGAGGGTTCTGTGATGGTCTGGGGTGGATCAGGGTTCTGTGATGGTCTGGGGTGGATCAGGGTTCTGTGATGGTCTGGGGTTGGATCAGGGTTCTGTGTTGGTCTGGGGTTGGATCAGGGTTCTGTGTTGGTCTGGGGCTGGATCAGAGTTCTGTGATGGTCTGGGGTGGATCAGGGTTCTGTGATGGTCTGGGGGTGGATCAGGGTTCTGTGATGGTCTGGGTTGGATGAGGGTTCTGTGATGGTCTGGGTTGGATGAGGGTTCTGTGATGGTCTGGGTTGGATGAGGGTTCTGTGATGGTCTGGGGTTGGATCAGGGTTCTGTGATGGTCTGGGGTTGGATCAGGGTTCTGTGTTGGTCTGGGGTTGGATCAGGGTTCTGTGTTGGTCTGGGGCTGGATCAGGGTTCTGTGATGGTCTGGGGTGGATCAGGGTTCTGTGATGGTCTGGGGGTGGATCAGGGTTCTGTGATGGTCTGGGTTGGATGAGGGTTCTGTGATGGTCTGGGTTGGATGAGGGTTCTGTGATGGTCTGGGGTGGATCAGGGTTCTGTGATGGTCTGGGGTGGATCAGGATTCTGTGATGGTCTGGGGTGGATCAGGGTTCTGTGATGGTCTGGGGTGGATCAGGATTCTGTGATGGTCTGGGGTTGGATCAGGGCTCTGTGATGGTCTGGGGTGGATCAGGATTCTGTGATGGTCTGGGGTTGGATCAGGGTTCTGTGATGGTCTGGGGTTGGATCAGGGTTCTGTGATGGTCTGGGGGTTGGATCTTTTCCAGGGACATTCATGAAGTTTACCAGAAGATGAAGAACCACATTCTGCACATTACAGCAGCGTGACTGAGGAAGAGGAGGGAGCAGGTACTGGACTGGTCTGCCTGCAGTTCTGAACTGTTCTCAGTAGCAAATGTTGGATAATCCAGATTATTTATTAACCCTGTCCTGTTGAACACTTAAGATGTGTTTGCAGGAAGAATGAGACAAAATATCACTGAAACTCTTCATCACTGTGAAGTGAAAAGAAAACATCTGAGGATCACCATAATTATGTAAAAGAAATGGAATTACCAGTTTTAAAAATGTTTTCATAATAATAAATAATAATAATGTAGGTTGTTTTTTTTTTTTTATTCATCCCAAATTTCTTTGATATAGGTAGAATTTCTTTAGATGTATTTTCTAGCAAAAATTTTTATAAGTAAAGCAAGTAAGTCAGTATTTTTCTAAACTTGTTATATCTTAAAAATAAAAGCAACACAATAATTATTTCTGCACAAAGGATTGAAACTATTTTTGTGCATTTTTGGACAACATGGGGGGGGGGGGGGGGGGGGGGGCTGTGAATTTAGGATGACCCTATAGGCCTAATATTATTTAATATCTTAAGAATAAAGGCAACATAAATAATCTTCTTTTTTCAGAAACCAGCACAAACGATTGAGACTATTTTCATTTAGTTTTGCGTGGGGTGGGGGCCAACTAAGTCTCAGGTCTCCACTAAAAGCCGTGTACGCGGAGATCACATCCACTCCAGCCACAGGGCGCGTGCACGAAGTACATATGTGAGCGCCAGGAAATTACGGAAATAGTATTTATTTTCAGTCTGCCAGAAAACACATTAAAGGCGAAAAATGCATTTTATACAAATTTCCAAGGAAAATCGTCGAGTTTTCTGCTGAAGTTTCACAGTAAAATTGAAGTTTTCTAACGAGTCAGACAGCCGAGAAACAGGAAGTCACGCAGACTAACTGCGTAGTTGAATAAAATCTGTTTGTAGGGACGGAGAATAAAAGTTTAACTCTTCTTTCCCTCCACTCCACAAAGATAAAATCTACCCAGACCCACTGACAAGAGTAAAAACAAGAATAATGTGGTTCTTACTCACTTTTATTCAGGATTCGAGGTCCATTTTGTTGCCGCTGTGACTCAAAATGCTGAACTGAATACTTTCACTTTCGCCTCTCATCCTCCCGCATCAGTAAAAAATGAACTGAAATTGGTTTCATGGTAAACTACTGAACTACCAGCTGCTCTGTCTCCTCCTCGACTTCACATTTCTTTTCTTCACTTTATCTTTGTTCCATAAGTAAACTTTTTTCAGTAACTTCACAAAAATCAGCTTCAACATTGTAGGATTGAAATTATTTCTGTTTTCTAGGCTACTTAACAGAATCAGTTTGTTTGTTTGTTTTTTTTAACTTTACAGAAGGGTTTGCTAAAGTTGCAGTACAGCTTTACAACCAAGTTTTATTTAGATGAGAACAGATGTGAGCTGCGGGTATCCCTCAAACTGCTCATGGAAGGGAAATATCAAGTAGAAGCAGGTGATTTATGTAGATTCCAAAATGGCATAAAAATCCTCCTTTTGGAGGAGCAGGCTGATAGACTGCGTGTTGGTGTAGCCTACAGAACCTCTATGTGGCCCAGGGGCCCCTTTCCTTTGGCCCGCTATCAGATATCATGGGTTAATATTTGGTCTTTAAATAACAAACGCATCAACATCAACGGCCACAATTTTTAGTTCATGATTAACCTGACGGAGGAACGTTCCGCAAACGTTGCATTAAGGTCGCGGGAACGTTCGCCCAAACCTGGAACCAACGTTCACTGGACGTCATCATGGAAAGTTTTCTAAACGTTAGCGGCTGACCTTCCGCGAACGTTCCCAGAACGTTGAAGGAACGTCAGCAGCTGACCTTCGGCGAACGTTCTCCAAACGGTACGATTCTAGGTGAAGGTCAGCTCAGTGAACGTTTCTGCAACGTCAGCTTCGAACGTTCCCGGAACCTTTAGAAAACTTTCCACTTCGACGTTCAGAGAACATTGGCTGCTTAATGAAACGTTCGGGGAACGTTTGCGGAACATTCCTTTGTTAGCTTCCAGGAGTACCACATCAAAATTATCCGGAACTTCGTCTCTTTACCTGAAGTCCTCCTCTTCTCGGACCACCATAGCTTCTGCTGCCGGCAAACTCTTACTCATCTCGGTAGAACCTTCCACATTTTCTAGCCTTACTTAACAGAACAAGTTTTCCCCACTTTTAATGGAAAATACGGGAAACACATCCGCCACTGTCAAGTACCGTCGGTTAGACGACTGACCTAAAAAAAGCGCCTCTCTCCGGGCAGCTTCTTCCAGCTTCCATCGTGCGACTTTCTCCTGACAGTTTGTAGTGTTGTCACCTCACTGATGTTCACTACTTCAAAATCACAACACTGCACCAACTACAAATCCATCCATCTTTACTACTTGCTTCATCTAATTTAGGGCCGCTGAGGGATCATTAATCAAATTATAATTATTAACTATAATTAATTATAATTGCAAGCGCAAATAAATACATTTGAGATTGAATCAATTAACTATGGGTTATTTCAGCATCTAAACTTAACAAGGAACTTAACGTAATTCTGGTATAGAGAAAAGAATAATAAATGCAGAATTAATCCTATAATTAACTATTCAGTGATGAAGAATTCCTCATTTTACTAAGACAAGTATACTTGTCTTGTAACACTTTGTGCACCAGTTTTGAATCATATAAAATTAAATTTATTCATATAGTCATAGTTGAAATGACCAGTAAAAGTAAAAGTGAATCCAAGAAGAAATCTGTCTTCAGAATTTATGAAGTTATTATCCGGAAGCTACATGAGACAATTTTCAAGTCATTATTCAAATTATAACAAAATCCGATAATACTAAATACTAATACTAAATAAATAATCAAAAGACACTAAACAGATGTTGACATTTATTTCAGATGAAAATGTAAGCAGGCTAAACAAAAGCCTTATTGAGTATGTAGATAGAAAACGAGATAAATTTCTATATTTAAATATTTTATTAACAAAACAAACCACAGTTGAGTCTTTCAGGAATCAGGACCCTAAACGCTGAAACTGTTTTGGAAAAGTACAGCATCAACATACATCATCACACTGACTGTGACATGCTTTAGTTGATTTTTCCATAAACTTAACAGAAAACTACTAACTTCAAGGTGAGTCCCAAAAGATGGCGTACACATCAGAACAGTAACATATTTCACTAACCAAGTGATAAATTACAGTTTGCATCTGTTTGTGACAAATGATACTTTCCACATCAAGTTTCCCGAACCATCAGCAGCAGCAGTAAGGAAAGACAGAAAAAACAAAGATCATGTTTGAATATTTGGTGTTTCTTTTTCCGATATAAAATCAACATGTCCTTAAAAAATGTTTATTTTCAGAAAAAAATATTTAAACTACAGGAGCTTTAATGTGCAACATTTTTTTTCCAAACAGTTTATGGATTTTTGTCTTTGTGTACAATTCTCTAGAAATTAATGTATCTGTTGCTAACGAGAACTCAAATGATCAGGTGACCAGTCTGTTATATGTTAGCAGGCACTCCTTTAACACAAAGTAACTTGTCTACATAACCTTTTCACAGATATAATCACAATGTTTTTGTTAATAATGATTACAAAAAGACACAAAAGCAGACTGAGATGATACACTACAATACAAATACAAATAGCTTAAATCAGAAAAAAATGATGAACATCAGTTCACATTACGCCACTGCTTTGTGATGGAAACAAAAACAAGCAAAGACAGGATAAGCGGGGAGTCCTCTTACAGTACAACACTGCAGTTTCTCCCTGGGATCAATTAAGTATTTTTATTTTATTTTATGAATGTATAATTTTATGTTCATGGTGTTATTGTGCTGTCTTTGTTAAAGCAATAAATCCAGAGTAGAGAGAACACAAGTGGATTAATTGTAAATGTATTCAACTTAAAGGAAGTGTATGCCTGTCATGGCCTAATGGAGGCTTTTTTGGTAATCTAATGTCTTATTTTCCACATCCATCAGCGTGTGTGGGTCTCTTCAGGTCCAAATTAATTTAATCCCAGTACACAAGAGTTTGTGAGATGGTGTGTTTATCCTCCAACTGTAAAGATTTTTTTCCCTCTATACTAATAACTGCACCAGCTCTCCATGCACTGGAGAATCACAATAAAAACACACAAAATCATAATAATGATAATAATAATAGCATGAACAAACAACCAAAACAAAACCACCGAAAAAGGTTGTTGTGACCCACTGGTAGGTTGACAAAAAAATAGAGTAAATGTACAATCGTCCTCAAAAATTATTCATACCCTCTAATTGAAGAAAAGGCGAAATTCACAATAGGATTTAAAATAACAAAAATCTTAACTAATATAAATTTACAAAAGAAAAAAAAAAAAAAAACGAAATTAAAATTTAGTGAAATAATATATTGCTTTTGAATTATGGTTGAAAATGATTATTAAAAGAACAAACAAACCAAACTGTCCCAAACATATTAGAGCACCTTTCTAATGAATGATGGACCAAATACATGTCAACAGGTGTCCAAGTCTTTTTGAACATTAGAGAAAACACCAGATTGTCTCAGAATGTTGCTCAACAAAATTTTTAGCTTCAGAGCCCCATCATGCTTGTTTGCTTGTTTTATCTTTTGTGTGTTTGTTTTTAATATTGATTTCAAACCACAATTCAAAATCAGTGTTATGATTTTCACAGAATTTTTATTTATTACTCTTGCTGATTTAATCATATTTCACTGAAAGGCTGATTTTTTTCCTTCTTAAATTGCTAAAAAACACCTGTGTTAGTCTTTTAGTTCTCATACAGACACGGACAAACATGTCTGTACCTTTCTGTTACTGACAGAAAAACATACAATAGCAAGTCACTGCAATAACCTGAAACAACTAAAATGATAATAAAAAAAGAGAGACAAAACTTTGTCAGTGTGCTTTTTCATAATTTCATGTAGACTCTTACAGATGTTCCACTCATACTCGGTCATACCTTGTTTATGATCCGTCTGTCTCTAGTTCATGATGAAAGACTTTGGCTGAGGTCCTGCTGGTTGTCATCTTTTGGGAGTTCTAACAATCTACACAGAGGACAGACAGCTCAGAATAATTCATTTTCTATATCACCACAATGATAATAAAGTGACGTTTATCTTGAACATGAACAGACAGTTGTAGCGTCTCATCGTGTTGGTCAGTGCTGGTGCTCATGAACGGACATATGAAATGAAATGAAAAATACTTTATTCATCCCAGAAGGAAAATTCAGCATTGTAAAAAGCTCACTTTTTTTTTCTTCTTTTTTTTTAACAATATAAAACTTATATGAAATGATAATATAACAATGAGAAATATAATAATATAAATATGATAATAATATAAATATAAAATATAATATGTATAATAGAATTGAATATGGGACTAGAGCACAAGGCTCACAAACATGTTTAGTACCAATATCAAACGTTTTACTCTCCAAACATGGTTTAACAATTATACTAGAGTCGTTAGAACCACATCGCAGCTCCCCTTCTCAAGACGTCACTGCCAGCTGTAATTTCGGCTACTTGTTGGAATATTTCAAATGAGCTAGCTTAAATTAAACTGAAGTAAATAGTTGGCTTGTTGTTGACAAAACAACCAGAAAAACAACTTTGGCTTTATTTGACAGAGTTCACTGACTACGCCCCTTAATACATCACATGTAGTTATAGTCGCGGTATTAAAGCATGTTTGTAACCTCAAATGACAGACGTACGTTATTATTGAATGATTAGCTAACTAAATTTAGCAAGACGATTAGCCTAGCATACCAAACAAGAATTCTTGGCAAACATTAGGGGAAAAAACGAAACAAAAAACACCAAACCATAATACCGACAACATAAACGCTGTAAAGAAAAGATTTGAAGAAACTGGACATTTTAATAACTACCTCTCAACAGATTTATTCCACCGTGTCGAAGCCGCGTACACCGACAATTCCCGTTGCTGCAGCAGCCGTTAACCAATTACGGCGCTCGTGCACTTTGATGTCCACGTCACCAGGCACGGGTATGGGATGAGGGCGCTGTTATATGATTGTGAAACAAGTAATTTTACTTCAACGCCATTAAATAAAGTTAATACATTATTATGGATGGATAGTATTGCTGCAGAGTGATGAGACGAATGGGGTTTCCGGATGCAGTGGAGGAGTGCGGACGTGTATTCGTGAGCTCTTGGTAGTAGGCCCTAGTATCTGCTTTATCCTGAATTAAGATATCACAACTTCTGACTGTGTGTAAGAAGCAAAGCCATCAATAACAATTTTGTATGGCAATTTGCAACACCCGACACTCAAGGCGAAAGAAGCAGGTCGTCTAACATTAGGATACTTAATGTTCCAGAGCAGGCGGAAGGTCATGATGCAGTAGAATTTCTGAAGAAATTCATACCGCAAATCCTGGGTCATAACTTCTCCTCACCTGCCACCCTGGAGAGAGCGCACCGCGTCGGGAAGAGGTCGGACAGACCGCGGCCCTTCATCGCCAAGTTCTTGAACTTCAGAGATAAGGAGAAATTCCTGCGGTTGGCCAGAGGTAAAGGAGAGATGATATACGAAAGTAAAAGGATATCATCAGTAGTCGAGATGAGGGGGGATGGCATCCCCCCTGAAATAAAAACGATCAAAATCATCCCCCCTGTAAAACTGCCATCCCCCCATACCATCCCCTCCCTTATTACAGTAAAACCTGGAAATATAACCAATAGTCATTTAATCGTTTCATTATCAGAAAATAGTACGGATGTTGAGTAAAAGAAATCAAATCTGAAGGCACAGGGGCACGCGCACATGCAATGACGCAACATGGTTGGTTGATGCCCGATGCCAGAGGGAGCCGCGCAAGCTGCAGCGGAGAAGGACCATAGACTGTATATAATTACTGGACGTAGCTTCCGGTCTCTTCTGAATAGAGAAATGTTAAGCCAGTTGGGCGTGTCTTACCGTCGCCATCTTGCCGTGTCACGTACGTCGTCACTCCAGGAAAATTCTAAAATGGGCACAGCGCAGCCGCGGGGCAAATGATTGACAGCTGACGTACTGTGGGCTAAACGCTAACTGAGCTAACACGAAACTAAGAGGAGCAAACAAAGATAAGCCCCCTAAGCGGCATGGTTAAGGTAAGACATGCTTAGACTTGCAATTCGCTGACTAAACACCGCCGTTGTGCGACTGTAACAAACTGAGACCTTATTAAGAGCAAAGAAGGAGCTAACTAGGAGCCTCCGGTCGGCAGGCGGAGCTTCCGGTCTGCCGCATGTCAATCATAAGGACACGCCCTTAATTATGTGTAATTTGAAGAATAAATAACATCTAAACGAATGAGTTATAAAAAAATTCACCCCCCTCACAGTTGACATGAAGGTAAACTTGACCTAATAAACCTAAAATGATTTTTTGAACCAGGCTGTAAACCTGTTTATTTCTGCTGTGAAGTTGGCGTTTTTAACATGGGAGTCTATGGGGATTTGCTCGCTCTTGGAGCCAGCCCCTAGCGGATGAAGGGAGGATTACACTATTTACAACGCGGAAGCGAGCTTCACTGTTCTGAGGCGGAGTTTGCCCCTTGAGAAGGACTGCTGCGCTGCAATGTCAGCACGGCCAAACGAGCGGCTGGACAACACGATATCGGAGAGTATTTTTAAAAAGATGATAGTCACAGGTGAGCAATGACTCAAGACTCAGAATATCAATCATTACTTTTGATCAATCTATACAAAAGTCACTAAACTCGTCACAAGTTGCACAATAACAACACAGCCAGGGTCCGAAATTAACACTCGCCAGGCGCCAAATGCGAGTTAATTTTTTGGTGAGTAAATCTCAGAGGTCTATCCCACATGGTGAGTAAATGTTTCTATCAAATTATTCATGTTTTAAATCTTCATTTTGTTGGATTTCTTCTTTATGTTGCTCTACCGTCTACATGTTTAATCGATGCGCATATTCCCAAACACACACAAACGCACCTTCGTGACATGAGCATGAGACACCCCCCCCCCCCCCCACTACGTTTCCTCCGTTTACTAAAAACTAGTGATTAGCTCAGGCTGAATAAGTGGCGCGAAATATGTGGAGACTTTTATCAGGAGCTGGTGAGCTTTCCATAAGAAAACACGGTGAACTGGAGAATAAACAGATTTACACGCCAACCAGAAAGTTCAGTGAGAAGTGGCGCTTTGGAGACGGCTAAACTAGTCTGGGTCCGCTCCATTTACTGCCCTGGCGACTGAAAAGCGAGTCAGGTGGGCGGAGTTTCACTCATCTGCTCAGATCCGACGTCGTGTTGTTCCATCTTGATAAATAACGTTGATATGCGCCTTTATTGATGCTCAGTAGATAAGTTAAGTATGAGCATTAAAATGGTTCCTGGAACAACTTGGGTCGGATTCTGATTCTGTTCAGCTGCAGCAACATCATGTCACAGTCCACCTGCTTTACACTGTTATTGTCCTCGTTTGTTAAAAGACCTCCAATGGATCTCTGCTGCACTGAGACTACATCCTGAAACAGACGTGTGCAAACTTATCAGTTAGTATAAACTTTTTACTCTTTTTAATTATCATTTTGTTTTGTCAAAGCATCTTTCCATCTGTAAATGATTTCCCCTCCATTTAAGCAGCAAAATGTTGTAAAAGGGGGTTTCAAAACACTGAAACTAGTAAAAAAAAAAAAAAAAAAAGACTGGGAGACACTGTTAGGTCTCCTTATTCCCCAACTGTGTTCTCCAGAGATCAGGGAGTAGCTATGCTCCCATCAGGCTGTAAGGCTGCAGGACTGTCAGGACAAGGAGGCCAGATTTCATGAGGGGCATCCAGTATAATACTGTATTAACAGTCTAAAGATATATGTGTGTAAAATGGTTTAATATTTTGGCCGGTAAAAAATATGCTTGGACGGTAGATTTTTAAGAGAATCTCCAATGAGTTTTTCCATCCCCCCTGAAACTTTTTTACAACTCGACTACTGGATATCATTCTATCCAGACTAGAGCGCGGACCTGCAGCGGAGGAGAGACGAATTCCGTGACGTGAAGCGGATGCTGCGAGAGAAGGAGGTGGGATATGCGCTTATCTACCCAGCTCAGCTTTGCATTAAATATCAAGGATCGGTCCAATTCTTCTCCACTGCTGCTGAAGCGCAACGTTTCCTGAAAGAACTTCCGAGTGAGTAGCCTGAAGTTTACTAAAATGATTGCAGCCCACAGTCCTCCATCAAATAAATACTAATGAGAGGGACTGCGATTTCCATTAAAGAAAGAGAAAATGATATAAAAGAAGATAAGACTATATAATAAAACTGTGATTCGACAACACTGCTTTTAAAGACACACAACGTAACTTTTAGACCTTAAAAATCTGTGTTTCTGACTCGTTTTGATGTCACACCAACATTCATTAAGCGCATTTTCGAGCTGTCAGTGCCCAGAGCCGTCCCGGGGCTCGGAAACAGCACTATGTAAGATTCCCATCCGGGATGCGACCGTGACGTTGCAGCCGACTATTGGTTGCAGCACCGCGTCACTCACTAGCAACCGGATGTAAACCAGGTATCAACATCGCGGGTGTTTTGAATGCGCATCATGTCGAATTCGGTAAAGAAACGCAGGAAAACATCACCGGAGGAATAGAGGAAAAGAAACAGAGGAAGGGACAGAACAAGAGTCAAGATAAGACTGTCTTTTACTGGCTGGAGTGAGCTTACAGTACAGGTACGAACAAGATGGATGCTAGTTTAGCCGCCGATAGGGGGCGCGTCACTGAGAAAACTGCTGAAAGTTCCGTTGTGTGTCTTTAAATGTTCAAATCAACCTAGGACACGTTTGAAAAGGAACCTGTGCATGATCAGGTGGAGAATCGTTTATTTATCAGATGGCTCTCTTCTGTTCCAAATATAGTGAAAATTAAGACTTTGTTATGTGACTAGTTTAATTTCAGCAGTTGCTGGGGCCACTACTTCAGTTGTTTAAAGGAGTGATGACATAGCAGTTAAAAATCACAGTACAGGTACGATACAAGATGGATGCTAGTTTACCTGCCGATAGGGGGAGTCACTGAGAAAACTGCTAAAAGTTCCATTGTGTGTCTTTAAAAAGTCTTAAAAGTCTTCAATTTACAAAACTGCATTTAATACCTTAAAGGAGTGATGACATAGCAGTGAAAAACTAGTTTATGTTGTTGGCATTACTGCATATGTAAATACTCCAAAGAAAAAAACGGCATTTTTTACAGCGGAGTATTGTTTTGAAACGCCAGACCTCACTTCCTCAGTAATACAGTTCGATCCGGTGATGATATGGAGCTTTACCCGGAGACCACATCGACTTCATTTTGATTGGCTACACCTTATTTGGCTATGACCTTATTTGGAGAATCTAGGTCAAGCTGCGGTCGGAGTTTGCTAAAGGCTAACTGCTAGCAACATGGGCACTTCAGACAGTGTGAGCTACGTTTATCAGACAAGACAGCATTTAGAAAATAAATAAATTTACAGGTAATGACAAGGTTGTGGCCCCCTCCCTCAGTGTTGCTGCAGAAGTTTTCTTTTAAATCCATTTGTTTGAAAATCCAGACCTGACTGCACAGAAGTTACTACTAGCTCCATACACGAAGCTGAATCAGACAGGGAGGGGAGGGGGAGCGGATGGTGCATAGACCATTAGGAGAGGGGGGGGGCGCTGTTTACTTAGTGTGCTCTTATTGGAGCAATTAAATTACGTAGAATGATAGAACTACGTAGAATGATAGCCTGCTGTCTGATTCAACTGTTTCTGAGCAGAGAGACAAAGCTGGCAGACCATAAACAGGAACTTTGATTCTTACTCTGGACATTCACATGGCCTCATCAGTGCACAACAGATCATATTATACACCCAAAACCCCAGAAAAGTGAAATTTGATGTCATGGCACCTTTAAGAGTTACCTACCTAATGTGGTTTTGTTGTAGGGGTATTACTGGGCAGGTTTTTATTTTTGTGTTTTGGTGTTATATATGGTCTCCCAGTAAAACTCGGAACTTCTTCATACACAGTTGTCCAGATTACCCTTTGGTCCAGGTTGATTATTATCATCATACCCATGTTCATAGCTAGGGATGAGTCGGATACTCGTTTCAGACGAGTATCCGGTAGGCTACGGATAATGCACTTTTGAACGACGCTGAAGTTAGCTTCCGATTCGCAGCTTCCGATTCGCTATATGTGTAAAGGGCGATTCCACTGAACTTGCGAGAACACAGACTGTATTAAAACAGGTCCTGATCTAAAACTATTACACTTAGACTCTTCAAACCTGGACTAAATTATTATATACACTCTACAGAATGATCAAAACACCATTTCTGATTTGTGAAACCTTTCTCTGATTTGTGAAAATAAAGAATAGGGTCATTTTCTGGGATTTTTTTTAAATATATCTAGACCACATAAGACCTGGTCCTGACCAAAAACCACAATACTTCCCGTGTTCATACCAGGTCTCAGATGTTCTTCAGAGGTTGTAGATTAATTCAAGCATAGTTTCTGATTTGTGAAACCTTTCTCTGATTTGTGAAAATGAAAAATAGGTTCATTTTCTGGTCTTCTTTGTATCTAGACCACATTAGACCTGGTCCCAATCAAAAACCACAATACTTACACTCTTTAAACCTGGTCTTAAATGTTTAAAGGAGTCTGTAGATTAATTCAAGCACAGTTTCTGATTTGTGAAACCTTTTTCTGTTTTGTGAAAATGTAAAATGGGGTCATTTTCTGTTCTTTTTTGTATCTAGACCACATTAGACCTGGTCCTGACCAAAAACCACAATACTTACCATGTTCAAACCTGGTCTCAGATGTTCTAAAGAGGTTGTAGATTAATTCAAGCATAGTTTCTGATTTGTGAAACCTTTTTCTGATTTGTGAAAATGAAAAATAGGGTCATTTTCTGGTCTTTTTTTTATCTAGACCACATTAGACCTGGCAGTAAATGATGCCCTTATACTGGCTGTGCCCGCTCTCTGCTGTCCGAAACAGCCTGCATTTATTGCAAGTATTGTGCAATACTTTGCGGGTCCGTTTGCGGACAGCAGCAGGGGCAGGGGCAAGGGGCAAGGGAAACAACCCCAGGAGATGGGAGGGCGAAACCCAGGGCCTGTGGACCAGCCAGAAGAAAAGGCAGCATGTGTGAGCCCTGTGGAGGCAGCATCACCAGCTGAGGGCTGGGGGGTGGAGGTGGAGGTGGGGCAGGAAAGAGCTGCCGCTGGTGAGGAGGCCTTGTTGCAGCAGACGCCTGAAGTGGCTGAGCTGCAAGTCTTCTTTTTTTTGTCTTTGCCTGGCCCACAGTGTTGCTGGGAAGGTGGTACTGGTGAGAGGGGCCAGGCAGGGGGGCTGCAAATGCAGGACGCACGTTTGCAGCAGGAAGAGGGTCGGCTGCTGCAGACAGGCGACTGGGCAGGTTGAGCCCCTGCAACACCACCGCAGTGTCCTGCTTCTTCACCCTCTTGTTGTGCCACTGCACAAGGGTGGTGTGGCTAACGTCCACCAGCTGCAGGTTGGTCCGCTGCATCACTGCCCCGTTGCCCAGAATGCGCTGCCTGATCTTTCTGTAGTCCGCCAAGATGAGGTCCCATCTGGACACGGAGCTCGTCCCCCTCTTCTTCGGACTCCGGTGGATGGCACAGAGACGGACAAAGATGGCCTCAATCAGGCGGCAGCAATCTGGCCACTGGGCAAGAGGGGCGGTGGTGGTGAGGGCGTGCCTCTTGAGGCTCTCAACTCCTGGCGTGAACTCCTTCTTCTTCTTGGGTGACCTGAACCTCCCCGTGTCCAGCTGGCTCTGGTGTCTGGCAGAAAACTCCACCCTCTGCTTGTCAAAGTTCAGCAGGTTATTTCATAGGATAACAATTGCATCCACCTTCATAAAGACACAGAACAAACAGCTCATCAGACAAGCCAAACCTAAATTAATGATGTTTAAAACACTGCATGGCACTGGAAAATATCCACCAATTCCCTTTAGAGACCAAGAAAGTTTTTTATTCATTTCTTTTATTTCATATGGGCAAAGTAATAAATGCAACTAACCTCATTGTTTCTGAGGGCTAGAGAATCCTCCTGCCTCAGTTGAACCAGAAAGTTGGCCAGTTTGTCCACCTGTTCCATGCCTGAAACGCCAGACGCATCAACAGCCTGAAAAACCACATAAAAACCAGCATGAGGTCTGACTGGCAGCAGCCAGACTGGCTTCATGTACTGACACATCAGGAGGATTTATTTACCCCGAGGTCACTGGGAGCTGAGGGGACATCCAGCAGGGAGGTGAGTGAGTTGGAGGAGGAGGTAGGGTCCAAGGTGGGAGCAGCCACTGAGGAGGAGGCAGCAGGAGCCCAGGAGGAAGGAGCCATGGAGGAGGAGGAGGAGGAGGATGCAGCAGGAGCCCAGGAGGAAGGAGCCACGGAGGAGGAGGAGGATGCAGCAGGAGCCCAGGAGGAAGGAGCCACGGAGGAGGAGGAGGAGGAGGATGCAGCAGGAGCAAGCAGGAGCCCAGGAGGAAGGAGCCACGGAGGAGGAGGAGGAGGAGGATGCAGCAGGAGCCCAGGAGGAAGGAGCCACGGAGGAGGAGGAGGATGCAGCAGGAGCCCAGGAGGAAGGAGCCACGGAGGAGGAGGAGGAGGAGGATGCAGCAGGAGCCCAGGAGGAAGGAGCCACGGAGGAGGAGGAGGAGGAGGATGCAGCAGGAGCCCAGGAGGAAGGAGCCACGGAGGAGGAGGAGGATGCAGCAGGAGCCTGGCAAGGAGCAGTGAAGGGGGAGGCAGATGTGGGGGGAGCAGCAGGCTGGGATCTTAAAAAATGGGGGTCATCAAGGAGGGTGGGAGTGATCAACTCCAACTCTTGGTCCTCCGCAAAACCCTCATCTTCTTCTTGCTCCTCCTCAGCCACGGCCTCCAGCATGTCCTCTGTCTCCTCTGAGTCAGGGGCAATGTTGAGGGGCTTTCCCGTCTGGCTCAGCATGTAATCCACCCCGATGAGCTCTCCTGTGAAGACACACAGCGCATCATTAGTTCTCCATCATTTCCAGATAAAGATAACGTGCTGTTCTGTGTGATCGGCTTCATTCCAGAGAACTTGACATAAATGAATCTCACCGGTGTATCTGGACGGAGGCCTGAAGGCTGGCAGATACGCTCTGCTCAACACCTTTGAGCTGAGAGTGTTCACACACTGAACCACATCCCCAGCGTAGGTGAGCAGAGGTGAGGGTCTGCTGGCAACTGCTGCCCTTCCTCGGTCCTGGTTCCACCTGTTCAGGCCTTCCAGGAGGTAGAGCTGGAAGTTGAGTGCATTAGCACTTGTTCCTGTGAAAACATGTTCATACAGATGCAAATGTGTCAATCATTAAATTCTGAATTATAGTTTCTTACAATACACTGACACACACACACACACACACACACACAGAGAGTCACTGACCTGGAATGAACCTGTTCAGGTGGCAATGAAAGGACTCCAAGGAGGTGGAGCCTCTGGCACAGCGATACTTTCTGAGTACAGTGCCTCCCTTGGTGGTGGTGGTGCCTGTCTCAGTGTACAGCTGCACACCTGGCACGTCCTGGATGCACCTGACATGCCGTTTCTGAACTCGCCAGATGTGATCCATCCTCACCTGGTCCAGCAGAGGCACACCCATCAGGTCCCTTCCTTTTGCTCCTCCCAGTTCATGTAGCAGCTGGTCAATCAGGCGGATGGTGGCCTCCTCACCCCGGGTCCTCCGTCTGCAGTGCTGGCTGAGCTCTTTTTTACTGATTCTCCTGTCCACCAGGAGATCAGTGATGCCAGGGGTGCCCTCAAGTCTGAGCTGCTCTCTCTTTGCCTGCCTCAAAAGAGCAAGATCCCCAGCATCCCACTCAAAGATGCAGGCAGAGAGGCAACCCATGAAGGTGGGGTAGAGGGGATGGGCATCGGTGGTGCAGCCCACAGCCAGTCTCCTCATAAAGTGCCAAATGTCCAGGCGAATGTGGAGGTCTGGCCACTCCCCAAACCTCTCCTGCAGCTTGCTGGCCCCCTCATCCACACAGCAGCCACAGTCCACATAGAGAAGTACCGGGGGTGCCACAGCTGCCTGGCGGTACCGCTGCATCAGACCCGATGCCATCCTGTTCAGCCCCGGCCCCTCCTGCACAGTCAGGACGCTGATGAGGATCTGGCCAACCTCATTGCTGACAGAGGATACCCAGAGAGCGGTGCCCCTGGCAGTGCCAGCCAGCTTCTTGGTGATCTGTGATTGACAACAATCACAAATGAAAAACTCTGTCATTACACAGAATATCATCAGCAGCACGTCTGTTGAAAGTTATTTAAGCATCATCTGTCCTTGCTAGTAAAATAGCAGCAGCTTCAAACAATCTGACCTGTCATTTTCTTACTGATAAACTGCACAAGTTTATCAGCAAGATAAACAGCAAGGGGAGCTGCGTGCAAACTGCAAAGAGCTCCACACATTTTCACATTACATATTACCTTTTTTGTGGAGTCCAGTTTCAGGATGGACCCAAACGTGCAGGTGATGCTGGCCTTTATGTGGTCCATCCTTGAGAGGATGTCCCGTCCATAGACAGCCAGCAGCCAGCGACTGGTGGGGATCTCCATGGGCTCCGGGGGTTCCTGGCAGACAACCGGGAAGATGGTTGGCTTATCCACAAACTCGGCACACTCCCCCAGATAGTGTGCCAGCCTGTTGAGCCACTCCTCTCCGTGGTTCTCCCTCAGCTGCTTCACCAGCCGCGCTGGACTGTTGCCCAGCGTCCTGTCTCGAAGCAGCCTGATGACACGGATGTCACAGGCGTACCTGTGTAAAAGCAGTGATGTCAATGACTAGTAACATGTGTATGATGGGATGCTTATTAGCTGTAGAAACAACTGCTAATGACGACTTTACTCACTTGCGGGTCAGGATGATCCGAAACATCAGCTGGTGTGGGAGGTCCAGCTGGTCCCGAACAGTCTGACTGGTGGACAGATGGTTTTGGACACACACAGAACACCTGAGTGTCTCCGTCACCATCAGGTAGTACCTGTCAATGTCCAGGATCTTCCGTGCCCTTTTGTGGACACCGCCACCTGTCAACTGCTTTCCACAAGCAGGACAGGCAATCTTCACCCTCCACAGGTGGTAGGGCATCCACACCATCAGCCGATGGGTGAAGAAACGCTCTGGGGTTGGCGTTTGGTGGTAGATAAGCGCAGGGACAGGGGGCTCGTACCACAGCTTCAAATCTGGTCGCAATTTGCCAGACTGAAAGAGGGTGTTGGAAATCCACCTCTGGTCCTGCGGAGGGAGGGTTTTGCTCCACTCACCTGGCAGCCACTCACCTCCAGCAGGAGTTTGCAGAAGCCCTGCTGGTTCACCCTGAGTGCAAGATGACAAGAAAGAAATGTTCCATCATTACATTCAGAACGACTCTGTAACAAATGATCAGACAGAGAACAGCTGAGCAGGGATTCCTAAACTTACAGATGCCTCAGCTTGGCTGCAGGTCTCCTGGGATAATGCAGAGCTGTGTGTCCTCACAGAGGACGGAGAAGGGCGGGGCGTCCTCACAGAGGACGGAGAAGGGCTGTGCGTCCTCACAGAGGACGGAGAAGGGCGGGGCGTCCTCACAGAGGACGGAGAAGGGCGGGGCGTCCTCACAGAGAACGGAGAAGGGCTGTGCGTCCTCACAGGGGACGGAGAAGGGCGGGGCGTCCTCACAGGGGACGGAGAAGGGCGGGGCGTCCTCACAGAGGACGGAGAAGGGCTGTGCGTCCTCACAGAGGACGGAGAAGGGTGGGGCGTCCTCACAGAGGATGGTGGTGCAGTGCAAAAATTGACAAGGACCTGCTTCCAAAACCTGTTTAACGTGGCCTGGAGTCCTCTAGGGAGCAACAGGCGGGATGCAGAGGAGGACACCATATTCCTATGGGAGTGGTGGCTCATGGTCATTCAAGGTGTGTGTGTGTGTGTAATTAAAGTAATGTTACCATGTTACTTAGCACTGTAGTAAGTAACCATTGACATCATTAACTTGAAAATATTAGTCAGGCAAAACGTGTGACCCTGATTGTCCCACTCACTCATTTTTCCCTTACTCAAAAAGATTTAGGTTTATTTAAGACTGTTTATTGTGTCTACATTTTAATAATTAACTTCTGGGCAATGAAACTTATAACTTCTAGCACACGGCAAATTATACTGTCTCTAACTAAAAGCATAAATGCTAACGCACATAACAGAAATACTTTATATAATATACTTTATATATTTAAAATGTGTTTTTATACACAGCAAGAGGTGGACTTCACCTTCGAGGAGGTCCTTGTTTTTGTCACAGGAGCCGACAGTCTGCCCTCGCTAGGATTCTCCCAGGGATGCGTACTTGACTTCTATGACAAAGAAGAAGGAATAATGGCGCCTTCCATACGCATCAACATGTAGCCTGTCCCTTTTTCCTCCCCAGGGGAGTTAAGGAGGAAAATGAGTTCAGGGACATAATGGACATGGCGCTAAGGGGCTCTTTGGGCTTTGGAAAGGTGTGAGGTACGGATGGGGCAAAATATTGATACACCGAAATATCGCAGTATTGTATATGCTGAGATCATATCGTTATATCGAAATTTCATTGTTCTGTTGTGCGTGATTTTGTTCTATGAGCAGACGTCAAGCATGTAGACAGGTGGCTGCTTTCCACTGATATCTATGTTCATCTGCAGGTTCAAGTTAAACTTGACACACAGCTGAAAGTACAAGTTAATGTGTGTCCATGTTTTCAGCAACCACTCAGTTATTTGAGATAATGCACTAACTGAAATGTTTGTATGCACAAATGTTTATATCTCCTATACACTAATATGTATTTTCATGTACTATTTTGTTTTGCTGTTTTACTCATTTCTACTAATTTACCATGAGTCCATGTACATTTACACTATTCCAGCTCAGTTGTGATGTTTTCAAAGACGCTTTATTTTCATTTTATTTAAACATCTATTCAGTTGGGTTTTTATTATGAGACACAAGTGGCAAAGAAACCTGTCCAAGTTTAATAAATGGGACATTGATGATGTGAATTTAATTTTGACTCATTTTGTTGTTTCAGTCATCCGATATAGTTAATAAGTTCAACTTTATTTCAAGCTGCATTTTTGATTTATCTGAATGCCTATAAAATTGAAATGTGTCGCGTTGTCACAATATCACAATGTTGTTATTGCGGCTTCCTAATCCCTTTCTTCGCCGCTGAGAGGTGTTGGGTCCTGTATGATTTGTATGACGCGCTTCGTCCTTCAGCCTACTGGATCCAGGATGCGTTTTCATTCATTTATTGATGACATGAAGCAGCTATCACAGCGGTACTTGGCATGAACTGGTGGTATTAATATTAAAGTAACGAATGATGAACTGACAGAAAAGAATACCAGGATAAAACAATGGCAGCAAAACGTACACGTAAGCGTTAGCGTAAGCGGTCAACAAAAAATCACGGCTACCCCAAACTGCCTCTCCCTCATCTCACCCAGGTGAGTGTGCACCTTTCAAACCTTTGCACCGCCCACAGACAACCGCGCTCACGCCCATACACACACGTACTCCCCGCACCAGGGCAGCACACACGCACGCATTACCACCCAGTGCTTCCAAGCTACATGTCCTCTATAGTTGTATCATATCATGACATGTATCGTGATATGAATCGTATTGTGAAGTCTTTGCCAATACCCACCCCTAGTGTGAGGTCATAAAATATATTAATACTTCTTGTAAATAGTTTAACAGAATATGCACTGAATTCCGTTTTCTTTTCTTGTATCTGTTTGTTTTAAGTTTGATGTAATCTTATTTTCAATTATTGCTTTATTTTATTGTTGCTTTTAATATTGCTATTATTGTCTTTATTTACATTTTTATCATTTTTTTCTATTCATGTTAATGTTAACCAGTATTTATATTGCCTTTATCATTTGTTTGTCTTTTTTTGTTATTAAATTTGTTCAAATCAAAATCAAATCAAATTTATTTATATAGCCCTTTACAGTACCCATTGGACACACAAAGTGCTTTACAGCAGGGTAACAGGAAAAGAGACAACAATGCAAAACATAAAAATGCAAACTTAAATACTAGGAAAAGTGAAGAACAAAAAAGAGCTAACAGTGAAAACAACCAACAGAGAATCAGAACAGGCTACTCGGGGGAGTGCAGGGTGTACCTAAGAGAGAGTAAAAACCTTTAATAAATAAACTAGTTAGAATTAAAAGCTAGACTAAAAAAATATGTCTTTAACTTAGATTTAAAAGAGCCCAGTTCAGTCGTGAGACGAATGTCGGGGGGCAGCGAGTTCCACAATCTGGGGCCAGCAGCTGAGAACGAGCGGTCGCCCCACTGCTTTAGCTTCGTTCTCGGCACTTCTAAAAGAAGTTGGCCAGCGGAACGAAGGGCCCTGCTGGGGTCCCGGCGGACCAGCAGGTCAGCCAGATAAGGGGGGGCCAGGCCGTTGAGGGCTTTAAAAACAAACAAGAGTAGTTTAAAATCAATTCGGAAACGGACGGGGAGCCAGTGCAGGGAGGACAGGACGGGGGTTATATGTTCCCGCCTGGAAGTGCCCACCAGAAAACGAGCAGCAGCGTTCTGGACGAGCTGCAGGCGGGCGATGGAAGCCTGGTTCAGACCAACGAAAAGGCCGTTACAGTAGTCCAGCCGGGCACTAATGAAGGCATGGACAGCCGTCTCCAGATCCCCCCGGTTAAGGAAAGGTTTAACCTTCGAGAGGAGACGGAGTTGAAAAAAGCTGGTTCTGACTATGGCGCTGATCTGCCTTTCGAACCTGAGGCCACTGTCCAACAAAACTCCAAGGCTTTTCACGCAGGACTTAGGGGAGGGAATCGAAGTGCCGTCGTGTGAGAAGGAGCCAAGCATGGTTGGAGTGCCAAACAAAATGAAATCAGTCTTGGCATCATTAAGATGTAAAAAATTCTGCGCAAGCCATGATTTCACATCATTTAGACAGTCTAAAAGTTTTGTGTATGATGGCGTGTGATTTCCGGTCAGGTGCAGTGGAAGATAGATTTGAATGTCGTCGGCGTAGAAATGGAAGGAGAGGTTGTGTTTATCAATGATGGAGCCAAGGGGCAGCAGATACAGCAGGAAAAGGAGAGGACCGAGAACTGAGCCTTGTGGCACCCCGTGGGTGAGTGGAACACGTGAGGAGGAGGAATCACCGGCAGCAACGGAGAAGCTTCTGTCAGAGAGATAGCTTCTGAACCACCTGAGTGCAGTTCCACGGATACCAACTGAGTGCTCCAGGCGGGAAATAAGGACAGCATGGTCGACCGTATCAAAAGCGGCAGAGAGGTCTAAGAGGACCAGCAGGGTGGGATTACCTGCATCAACAGATAGAGTGATGTCATTATGAATTTTTAGCAGAGCCGTCTCAGTACTATGGCGAGCCCTAAAACCAGACTGGAACTTGCTCAGAAGGGCGTTTTGGTCTAGAAAAGGCTGTAATTGTTTAAGAACAAGCTTTTCTAGTAGCTTTGAGAGAAAGGGAAGGTGGGAGACTGGTCTAAAGTTTTGTAGCAGGAGAGGATCGAGATGTGTTTTTTTCAAAATAGGCCTGACCTATTTTGTGACCTCATTATTGGCTATCATCACTGTCATTTTTTGTTTTCATACATGCTCTTTCAATCAACTGAGCTTCTTTATTTGTAGCATTTTAGGGTTAATAACACTGAAAGTTAAACCTCTGGAAAACTAAAGATATTCCGCGTTATCCAAGACCATTTATGGCAACATTTTTTCAAAGGCTATTGCCACCACCCACTCCAGAAGGCTCACGTCGGGTTTCGGACTAGCCCATCATAATCCGTCGGTGCGACCCTTGCTGGCACCCAGGTTTTGCTCACCATCATCCTCTAATGTCTCTGTCAGCGCACCGGCCAAAGCAGCCGGCGTCCGCCAGCCGCGGTGAGGATGAGGCAGGAGGCTGTCCTCATGGATGAGAGACGCAGGAGGTGCTGGGTTTAATAGACATCCCAGTACAAGAGTCTCATTTATAAAGCTTGATATGCACATCTGTACACAAACTGAGCCTTTCGCACGAACACTTTGGAGACGGGAAAGTGGTGGCGCCGCTGGTGAGATGATCAGGGTGCGAATCACAGGGGAGCTGAGGGAGCTATGGAGCCCTATAATACTGTGATAAAGCATGTTGATTTCTCTCAGATTCACCGTAGCCTATAAAGTATGATTCTGTTAGTATTGTAGTGAGCGGTAGTTGGTGGTGTACTGAGGGAGAGAGAGGAGTAGCAGAGCTGGAGCAGCTCTGGTAATTACCTGAGTGGCATCACCTGTGAGGTGTGAAAGAGAGGCATGAAAAGGACTGAGTCAGAGTGGGTTCAGTGTTCTGGAGAGAGGAGTCTTGTGATTGTCACAGAGCTGAAGGCCCAGCCAGACAAACTGAAAGTGCTCAGTGGATTTTGGGGAGGGTGCCGATCGCAGCTGGTTAGGGCTGCCGGCGGCGAAGACAGCTAGTGGGGCTGTAGGGTGAGGATGCTGCTTAGGCAGGGAAATCAGTAGGTAGTTGGGGACCTAGGAGCACGCCCACCCCCTCTCCAGCTGAGGAAGAGGGTCTCTTGCCATTAGTGGAGACCGCTGGACCGGTATTCGTCATTCCCCTTCACGGACTTGGGTGACCGGACCAGCGCCAAAGCTCAGACCCTGGGGGAGGGTCTTGACCCCAGGGAAAGTTTAGTGGTCTTTTAATGTCTATCAATGTGTGAGTGAACAGTGAGTGTGGATAAGTTTTATAGGTTTTAAACTGCAGTTAGTGTCAGACCCTGGGTGGGAGAAAGTAGGGTTTTACTCGATGGCAGAGGGAGAAAGCGTGAGATTATTGCCGAGTTCTGTTGGCTGATTTGACAGCTTTATGACCCTGGTTTTAAGGAGTTACCAGACCATGTAAGGGATAAAATGTCACTTCCCTGCCTGCCCTGCTGTGGATGAGTCAGGCACGGTACCAAGATCTTTGCGCTCAACTGCGGTCAAGCCAGCCGCCTCTCGTTTTCACGTAGTCAAGCCAGCCGCTCTTAAATTTTGAGTGCGCTTCTGTCGTAGGCTTTACGGTATATGCACAGAAACCACTTCGTAGCATGGAACTGCAGGTTGTTTCTCTGTTTTCTCTGAATAGATAGTTTTGTGCAGCAAAATTCCATCCAAACATTTTATATACAACTGTATATATATATCAGAATTGGTGTATGAGTAATCATTTAGAGAAAAATATATATTAAAAATCTATTAAGACCTAAAATCAAAAACTAATTGGTGTATCTTGGCCAGCTTGAGTAGTACTATAATCATGACCTGGTTTGGGGTCAATAGGTCATATGACCTCAAAGGTATTGAGCAAAAATGCTAATATTTACGGTAAAAAATACATAAAAAAATATATAAAGACCTAAAATGAAAAACTAATTGGTGTATCTTGGCCAGCTTGAGTTGTACTATAATCCTGACATGGTTTGGGGTCAATAGGACATATGACCTCAAAGGTATTGAGCAAAAAATGCTAATATTTACGGTAAAAAATACATAAAAAAATCTATTAATACCGAAAATGACATATAAATTGGTGTATCTTGGCCAGCTTGTGTAGTACTATAATCCTGACCTGGTTTGGGGTCAATAGGACATATGACCTCAAAGGTATTGAGCAAAAATGCTAATATTTACAGTAAAAAATACATTAAAAATCTATGAAGACCTAAAATCAAAAACTAATTGGTGTACCTTGGCCAGCTTGAGTAGTACTATAATCCTGACCTGGTTTGGGGTCAATAGGTCACATGACCTCAAAGGTATTGAGCAAAAATGCTAATATTTACAGTAAAAAATACATTAAAAATCTATGAAGACCTAAAATCAAAAACTAATTGGTGTACCTTGGCCAGCTTGAGTAGTACTATAATCCTGACCTGGTTTGGGGTCAATAGGTCACATGACCTCAAAGGTATTGAGCAAAAATGCTAATATTTACAGTAAAAAATACATTAAAAATCTATGAAGACCTAAAATCAAAAACTAATTGGTGTATCTTGGCCAGCTTGTGTAGTACTATAATCCTGACCTGGTTTGGGGTCAATAGATCACATGACCTCAAAGGTATTGAGCAAAAATGCTAATATTTACAGTAAAAAATACATTAAAAATCTATAAAGACCTAAAATCAAAAACTAATTGGTGTATCTTGGCCAGCTTGAGTAGTACTATAATCCTGACCTGGTTTGGGGTCAATAGGTCACATGACCTCAAAGGTATTGAGCAAAAATGCTAATATTTACAGTAAAAAATACATTAAAAATCTATGAAGACCTAAAATCAAAAACTAATTGGTGTATCTTGGCCAGCTTGAGTAGTACTATAATCCTGACCTGGTTTGGGGTCAATAGGTCACATGACCTCAAATGTATTGAGCAAAAATGCTAATATTTACAGTAAAAAATACATTAAAAATCAATAATGACCTAAAATCAAAAACTAATTGGTGTATCTTAGCCAGCTTGAGTAGTACTATAATCCTGACCTGGTTTGGGGTCAATAGGTCACATGACCTCAAATGTATTGAGCAAAAATGCTAATATTTACAATAAAAAATACATTAAAAATCTACTAAGACCTGAAATCAAAAACTAATTGGTGTATCTTGGCCAGCTTGGCTGGTACTATAATCTTGACCTGGTTTGGGGTCAATAGGTCACATGACCTTAAAGGTATTGAGCAAAAATGCTAATATTTACAGTAAGAATTACATTAAAAATCAATAAATACCGAAAATGACATAAAAATTGGTGTATCTTGGCCAGGTTGAGTAGGACTGTAATCCTGACCTGGTTTGGGGTCAATAGGTCACATGACCTCAAAGGTATTGAGCAAAAATGCTAATATTTACAGTAAAAAATACATTAAAAATCTATGAAGACCTAAAATCAAAAACTAATTGGTGTACCTTGGCCAGCTTGAGTAGTACTATAATCCTGACCTGGTTTGGGGTCAATAGGTCACATGACCTCAAAGGTATTGAGCAAAAATGCTAATATTTACGGTAAAAAATACATAAAAAATCTATTAATACCGAAAATGACATATAAATTGGTGTATCTTGGCCAGCTTGTGTAGTACTATAATCCTGACCTGGTTTGGGGTCAATAGGTCACATGACCTCAAAGGTATTGAGCAAAAATGCTAATATTTACAGTAAGAATTACATTAAAAATCAATAAATACCGAAAATGACATAAAAATTGGTGTATCTTGGCCAGGTTGAGTAGGACTGTAATCCTGACCTGGTTTGGGGTCAATAGGTCACATGACCTCAAAGGTATTGAGCAAAAATGCTAATATTTACAGTAAAAAATACATTAAAAATCTATGAAGACCTAAAATCAAAAACTAATTGGTGTACCTTGGCCAGCTTGAGTAGTACTATAATCCTGACCTGGTTTGGGGTCAATAGGTCACATGACCTCAAAGGTATTGAGCAAAAATGCTAATATTTACGGTAAAAAATACATAAAAAATCTATTAATACCGACAATGACATATAAATTGGTGTATCTTGGCCAGCTTGTGTAGTACTATAATCCTGACCTGGTTTGGGGTCAATAGGTCACATGACCTCAAAGGTATTGAGCAAAAATGCTAATATTTACAGTAAAAAATACATTAAAAATCTATGAAGACCTAAAATCAAAAACTAATTGGTGTACCTTGGCCA
Organism: Atherinomorus stipes; assembly: GCA_023101725.1. Classification (NCBI taxonomy): domain Eukaryota; kingdom Metazoa; phylum Chordata; class Actinopteri; order Atheriniformes; family Atherinidae; genus Atherinomorus; species Atherinomorus stipes. The sequence goes on along the minus strand of JALJCO010010724.1, from coordinate 51,380 downwards.
GCTTGAGTAGTACTATAATCCTGACCTGGTTTGGGGTCAATAGGTCACATGACCTCAAAGGTATTGAGCAAAAATGCTAATATTTACAGTAAAAAATACATTAAAAATCTATGAAGACCTAAAATCAAAAACTAATTGGTGTATCTTGGCCAGCTTGAGTAGTACTATAATCCTGACCTGGTTTGGGGTCAATAGGTCACATGACCTCAAAGGTATTGAGCAAAAATGCTAATATTTACAGTAAAAAATACATTAAACATCTATGAAGACCTAAAATCAAAAACTAATTGGTGTATCTTGGCCAGCTTGAGTAGTACTATAATCCTGACCTGGTTTGGGGTCAATAGGTCACATGACCTCAAATGTATTGAGCAAAAATGCTAATATTTACAGTAAAAAATACATTAAAAATCAATAATGACCTAAAATCAAAAACTAATTGGTGTATCTTAGCCAGCTTGAGTAGTACTATAATCCTGACCTGGTTTGGGGTCAATAGGTCACATGACCTCAAATGTATTGAGCAAAAATGCTAATATTTACAATAAAAAATACATTAAAAATCTACTAAGACCTGAAATCAAAAACTAATTGGTGTATCTTGGCCAGCTTGGCTGGTACTATAATCTTGACCTGGTTTGGGGTCAATAGGTCACATGACCTTAAAGGTATTGAGCAAAAATGCTAATATTTACAGTAAGAATTACATTAAAAATCAATAAATACCGAAAATGACATAAAAATTGGTGTATCTTGGCCAGGTTGAGTAGGACTGTAATCCTGACATGGTTTGGGGTCAATAGGACATATGACCTCAAAGGTATTGAGCAAAAATGCTAATATTTACAGTAAAAAAAAATACATTAAAAATATATAAAGACCTAAAATATAAGATTAATTGGTGTACCTTGGCCAGCCTGAGTAGTACTATAATCCTGACCTGGTTTGGGGTCAATAGGTCACATGACCTCAAAGGTATTGAGCAAAAATGCTAATATTTACAGTAAAAAATACATTAAAAATCTATAAAGACCTAAAATCAAAAATTAAGTGGTGTTTTGTTTAATAGTGCACAGATGATAGAGAATGGAGAGATTTTTTTTTAACAAAGTGTATTGAGAAGTCCAATTGACAAAACAAGCTGCAAAACATGCAACCCACAATGATATTCCAAAGCTACATAATGAAGAAGAAGTTGCTCATCAAGCAGTTGTCTTCAGTGTTGCAAAGTCCCCTTGTTATGATAACAAGGGGACTTTGCAACACTGAAGGAAACTGCTGGACAATTTGAGGTCATCTGACCAACAGTGTTAAAAACTGAGCAATAGGCTACAACATAGGTCTTTATAGATTTTATGGCATTTTTTGCTGTAAATATGAGCAATTTTGCTCAATAGCTTTGAGGTCATGTGACCTATTGACCAAAAACAAAGTCAGGTTTATAGTACTACCCAAGCAGGTCAACATACACCAATTTGTGCTTGATTTTAGGTCTTTGTAGATTTTTTTTTTTTTTTTAATTTAACTGTAAAAATTTGCATTTTATCTCAATAACTTTGAGGTCATGTGAGTATTTGACCCCAAACCATGTCAGATTCATAGTACTACCCAAGCTGGCCAAGATACACCAATTATTTTTCTTATTTTAGGTCTTCATAGATTTTTAATGTATTTTTTACTGTAAATATTAGCATTTTTGCTCAATACCTTTGAGGTCATGTGACTCATTGACCCCAAACCAGGTCAGGATTATAGTACTAGCCAAGCTGGCCAAGATACACCAATTTAAATTTCATTTTCGGTATTTATTGATTTTTAATGTAATTTTTACTGTAAATATTAGCATTTTTGCTCAATACCTTTGAGGTCATGTGACCCATTGACCCCAAACCAGGTCAGGATTATAGTACTACCCAAGCTGGCCAAGATACACCAATTTAAATTTCATTTTAGGGATTAATAGATTTTTAATGTAATTTTTACTGTAAATATTAGCATTTTTGCTCAATACCTTTGAGGTCATGTGACTCATTGACCCCAAACCAGGTCAGGATTATAGTACTACCCAAGCTGGCCAAGATACACCAATTTAAATTTCATTTTAGGGATTAATAGATTTTTAATGTATTTTTTACTGTAAATATTAGCATTTTTGCTCAATACCTTTGAGGACATGTGACCTATTGACCCCAAACCAGGTCAAGATTATAGTACCAGCCAAGCTGGCCAAGATACACCAATTAGTTTTTGATTTCAGGTCTTAGTAGATTTTTAATGTATTTTTTATTGTAAATATTAGCATTTTTGCTCAATACATTTGAGGTCATGTGACCTATTGACCCCAAACCAGGTCAGGATTATAGTACTACTCAAGCTGGCTAAGATACACCAATTAGTTTTTGATTTTAGGTCATTATTGATTTTTAATGTATTTTTTACTGTAAATATTAGCATTTTTGCTCAATACCTTTGAGGTCATGTGACCTATTGACCCCAAACCAGGTCAGGATTATAGTACTACTCAAGCTGGCCAAGGTACACCAATTAGTTTTTGATTTTAGGTCTTTATAGATTTTTAATGTATTTTTTACTGTAAATATTAGCATTTTTGCTCAATACCTTTGAGGTCATGTGACTCATTGACCCCAAACCATCTCAGGATTATAGTACTACCCAAGCTGGCAAAGATACACCAATTAGTTATTTTTATTTTAGGTCTTAATAGATTTTTAATATATCTTTTTCTCTAAATGATTACTCATACACCAATTCTGATATATATATAGTTGTATATAAAATGTTGGGATGGAATTTTTGCTGCACAAAACTATCTATTCAGAGAAAACAGAGAAACAACCTGCAGTTCCATGCTACGAAGTGGTTTCTGTGCATATACCGTAAAGCCTACGACAGAAGCGCACTCAAAATTTAAGAGCGGCTGGCGTGACTACGTGAAAACGAGAGGCGGCTGGCTTGACCGCAGTTCTTTTCTCCCCTGGTGTTTTTTTCTCCTGCTGATCGGTGCTAATTCAGTACGGTGGCGTTGAACTGCCAGAGCGATGAAATAAATGTTGGAGCCATATCTCGTTATAACGAGAAAAAAATCTCGTTATAACGAGAAACTTTCTCGTTTTAACGTGAAACCTTTCTCGTTATAACGAGATATACTTCTCGTTTAAACGAGAAAGTTTATCTCGTTATAACGACTTAGATAAAGTTGAAAGATATGGACAGATTCGGACTTCGGGGATCAATAACTCTGAGACAAAACGTTTTTGAAACACAAATGACACCCCTTTCACGTCATATATAGCACAGACTACTAGCTACAAGAATAAAAAACGTTATTTTTTTAGAAAAACCGAGCTGGGTGAATAACATTGATCTCTATGAGCAGGCGGTAGCGGAGCGAGTGGTTAGGGACCGTCTGCAAATGGCAATACATGAGCAAGACGCTGCGAATAAAAATCAATAACCCCACTGTCACACAGAACAGAGACTCCGAAATCACCATACACACCTAGGGGCTCCAGATGGTCACTCTACAACAGCTGTTTTGGAGAAATGCAACTTCATTTTTTTTAAATTTTCTATTGTTATTAACTATTGATATTTTGATCAATCAATAACTAGCCTTCTGTTCTACAGTGCAGACATTCCCAAATCACCACACACGCCAAGGAACTCGCGCTGATTACACTACAACAGCTGTTTTGGAAAAAATACACCTTCATTTGTTTTTTACTTTTTTTTTGTTATTAATCATTAATACCGTATCTTGCTATTTCAATCAGTAACTCCACTGTTATACAGTGTAGACACTGTAAAATCGCCACACATCTCAAGGGACTCCTGATGATCATACTACAACAGCTGTTTTGGAAAAATGCACCTTTATTTATTTTTTACATTTATCTTATTATTGTTAATCATTAGTGTCTTGCTATTTCAATCAATGGTGGAGTTATTGGTGAATATTGTAAGGTATTAATGATTAATGGATTATCAAAAGGCACATTTCTCATCTGCGGATGAAGGGCGGATGAGAAAAGGCAGGGTTTGAGAAAGACTTTGGTTTTGAAACCACCATATTTGTTCTGAAAATATGGTGGTACTACAATTTGTAGCCTAATAAATGAGTTATTGCTAATCTTATGACTTGTTTATTGATAAGAAATCCCCCAAATTTATATTTTAGCATATTTTTATCTAATAAGACGAGTGGCATGGAAAAAAGGAGATGGTTTATGTGTAACGTGACTTTGGTGGTACTACAACATATATTGCCAATTATATGACTTATTTGGCTTTTTTAAAAATCCCCCAAAATACATTTAAGCATATTTTATGAGAGGAAGAGTTGTAGTATGATCAACAAGGCTCCATTGATGTGTGTGGTGACTTTTAGAGTCTCTGCACTTTATAATGATGGTGTTATTTATCAGTATAGCAAGATGTTAATGAATTATCAAAAGGCACATTTCTCCAAAACAGCTGTTGTAGAGTGACCATCTGGAGCCCCTAGGTGTGTGTGGTGATTTCGGAGTCTCTGTTCTGTATGACAGTGGGGGTTATTGATTTTTATTCGCAGCGTCTTGCTCCTGTATTGCCATTTGCAGACGGTCCCTAACCACTCGCTCGGCTACCGCCTGCTCATAAAGATCAATGTTATTCACCCAGCTCGGTTTTTCTAAAAAAAATAACGTTTTTTAATTCTTGTAGCTAGTAGTCTGTGCTATTATGACGTGAAAGGGGTGTCATTTGTGTTTCAAAAACGTTTCGCCTCAGAGTTATTGATCCCCGATGTCCGAATCTGTCCATATCTTTCCAACTTTATCTAAGTCGTTATAACGAGATAAACTTTCTCGTTTAAACGAGAAGTATATCTCGTTATAACGAGAAAGGTTTCACGTTAAAACGAGAAAGTTTCTCGTTTAAACGAGAAAGTTTCTCGTTATAACGAGATTTTTTTCTCGTTATAACGAGATGGCTCCAACATTTATTTCATCGCTCTGGCAGTTCAACGCCACCGTAATTCAGCACTGGTCGCTATCCACGGTATTGATTCAGCACCGCGGACAGCAAGCAGACGGGTTCGAGCATAACATCCCTAAAGGCAATTTAACACTAACCGCCGAGGTGGTAAAAGTTACCACTTTGTTTTTTTAAATTTATATATCTCTCTGAAAATAAAATCCCTATTGTTCTTAGTTCATGACTTTTTCTGAAATGGGTCAAGTGACCATACAGTATAAGTTTTTGTGAGTGTGTCATCAAAAGAAAAAAAAAATGTTTTCGCGCCACTCCCACGAGCGCTACTCCCGGTTGCCTAGCAACGCGTGTGCAATTGACAGCTGTCAAGGAGTGACTCAGTCATTTTTAGGATCGAGAAATGGATGAGAAATGAAGAAGCTTGGAAATTACTCCAAGACTTGAGCGACGAAGAGTCGGAGGGAGGAGAGGTTATGGTAGATGTGGTAGAGGAGGAAACTGACGGGACGGAGGAGGAGTCGCTGGGGGGAGAGAGCGACGACCCGTCAGTTTCCTCCTCTACCACATCTACCATAACCTCTAGCAGCATTTTTGCCTGCTAATGATGAGTTGTCAAGGGAGGATGAGGAACAGATCACACATCATAAACCACGGAAGAGGCTCATCCTACGTAATTGTATCATTTAGAGCCGCTGCCGCCGCCAGCGTGCAAGCCACATGAGACGGCATCAGCAGCATTTACCTCACCGCTGCACCATAAAGTAACGGCATGAATAAAACATGTGAACTGCATCACATCGTTGGCAGGACAGGGTTAGTCATTGTTTTACTGTAGCTACCCGTATGTTGTCACTTGTCATTCAACAGGCTGCATTGCAAAATATTAAAGAAAAAAAGGTTTATTTTATAGTGCAGATTTTGTGCGCTGCATAGATTTGCAGAGAACCCAGGAGTATTGTGCAACTGTGCAGACGCGCAGCTTAGAGGGAACATAGGTCCTGACAGTGAAGTATACATTTGTTCAGTATTTTATTTCTCCACAGCTTTCACAGCATTTCAAAGGAGGGTAGGTTTTTTTTTTTTGTTTTTTTTTTTTATAATACTGCTACTGATGGTGAATGCAATAGAAGGTCAAATGTTGGTAGGATGGTACCTAACAGGTTGGTAGGAGGATGATGGCGAAATGGAGATGGAGAGATGGACGTTAGCAGTGTTCCACATCACAGGAGGAGAGGACTCTCTGTAGCCTATAGGACATTGATGACGTTGAAGGTGAGAAAGTTCTTAATGAGTTGCCATCACTCTCACAAGCATGGACAGAGCTGTTTAGTGTGATAACCTGAGCTATCCTTGACAGCTGTATACACTTGTGATCCCCTACAAAGATTATTTATGGTACGCAAGAAAACAATCTGAAAAGTGTGTCAGCTCCAAGCTTTAAACAGTGGATCAGCCACAGAGACTGTTGAACTATAGTTGTGCTTGAAAGTCTACATCCCCTCCCACTGAGCAAAAGCCTAATTCACAATTGTAATTCAAATAACAAGAAACTGAAAAGTAATGAGAAATGAAGATGTGCTAAATTCTAATTTAGTAAAATAAACTATTGATTTGAACAGTGGTTTAATTTTTAACATAAAAACAAACAAACAAGCAAGAAAAAAACTGCCCCAGACAAATTAGAGTACCTTGCTCATGAACAGTGAACCAACATAGCTTTCAACAGGTGCAGACATGTGATTGAATGCTGTAGAAAAAAACACGATTACCTCAAAGTTTTGCTCAACAGCACTCTAGATCAGGAGCCCATTTATGCTTGTTTCCTTATTTTAAAAAAATATATATATATATTTATATAAAAAATATATATATATTCCTGTTTTAACTACATTCCAAAATCAATGTCATGATTTTACTGAAATCTTTCTTAATCATTACTTTTGTCAATTTCCATTTATGTCACTGACAATTGATTTTTTTATTTTGTTTTTCTTTTTTGTTGTTGTTGTTTACTGTAATTAATGTGGGGCAATGTAAACTTTCAAGCACAAATGTACATAAAATCCAGGGTGGTATAAAAACTTGTTTAAATAAGAGAAAAAAACACTTACATTTTTTAGTTTTTAAACCCAAAATCTTTTTGTCTTAACAAGGTTCAAGGTTCTGTTTTTGATGGAAACATCTTTGTGAGAACAAAGACTTTAAATATTGACTTTAAATAACTGCTAAATTCTAGCAGTTAACTGGTAGTCATGATTTTTTAAAAAAAAATTTCTCAATTTTATTTTGTTTTTCTTTCCCCTTAAGTATATTTGTAGCAACGTAAATTTTACTGATTGGCTTCACTGACATATTTTAATTTTAATTTTTGTACATCACACATTTGTTTTCAAAACACAATTGGGAGTCTTTCTTTGTAACAAGTAGCATTGATTTGTCTGAAAAACTTCCAAAGTAAATTGAAAGTTTGCTAAATTTAAAGTTGAGAATGATTTTTTTTTTTTGCATTTTGTTAAGTAACATTTTGGATTTAGACATAAGGTATCACTCTTCAAATATCTTTAATCAGAAATTAAATCTATTACACCAACTTAATAATATAAATTGACAGAACTTTCAGTAACTACATTCCATGTGACAAATTTACATTGTTGAAGAAAAGTATTTGGAACTATATATTTACAAAGTGAAAAATTAAGTTAAAGAGGTTAAAGTTGATTAATTTAAAGATAAAAGTTGTTTCAATGTGAAAAATAAAGTTGTCTATGAATGAAATGGTTTCTGGTCTTTGGTTCACAGGGTCGTTTTCTGGTGTTAGGAGCTGACTGTGCCACCGTTGGGATTCTCACAGGGGGGCACTGTTTTGGCACTGTTTTTGTAGCCGGTCCCGCTTCCTCCCAGAGGAGTACAGGAGGAGAGCCATTTTAAGGAACTAATGGACACAGTCCTGAGAGGTTGTCTAGGATTTGGGAAGGTGTCTGTGAGGACTGGGACTTGTATGTAGTATGATGTAAATAGTGAACACCAATATGCACTGAATTTACTTTAATACCAATATTATTGTTGGCTTTGCTATTATCACTGTCATTATTGCCATTGTTGTTTTTGCTATCAATATTTACAATGTTTTCACTGACAGAATCATTATATCCCTGTATAATATAATCTGTCATATATACATCTAGCAGCTTAAATATTTAAAAGGACTTGAGGCAAGATTAAGAAATGATTCTCGGGACTGGTGCTGCTGGAAACTGCAGCCAAGAACCAAGCTGTCATGGGAGCACAAACTGAAGCTATAACGTTGTTTACCACGCTTATAAAGTCTTGTTCTCTGTAGTTACCCTTTTTAGTGTCTTTCAGTTGATCTGGATCGTAAACAGACGGCAGAAGCAAGTTTTGAATTTACCGCAACGTCTCCTTCCTGTATTTTTTGTGTTTTGAGTAACCTTCTGTCTCCTTCCTGTATCAAAACTGTCGGGGAAGCGGATGCGGCGTCATTTTACATCACACCCGCAATTCCTGCCTCTAGTCCCTTTAAAGTTTTATTTAATACGTTCAAATGCAATTCATCAAAACTATGCCAAGGTTTAAAACATTAAATAAATATCAGCTGGGATATAAATCCTTAACACTAACAGTTATAAACAAAATATTTCAGAACATTTTGAAATGTTCATTCACCAGTGGTAAAGGTAAATAGCCTGTTTTGGGTCTGTGTACTAAAGCAGTCCCAGTCTACATGAGTTAACTGTATACTGTGAATTAGGAGCTTCTATGAGATTTCTTTGAGGACATCATTTGTGCAATAAAAATATCCGCAGGATGACCCATTATGAACTTATTTTTTGTCACCGCGTTTACTTCAATTTCATCAAGCGTCTTAAATATTTGTTCCATGAATGGCAGATTTTAATATTTCATTTTGATGAACTGCTGCTGCTGTTTGACCATACCAGCAGTACAAACCATGGGAACACAGCTTCGACTTTTTCAGGTAGGAGCAGTGGCGATGACCATCTCCCCAGTTCCAGCCACCCACCCATGCTGCACCCTTCTGATGAGACGTAGCCTTCAGAACATCGTTCTAGGAGGATTCTGTTCCAGAGTTAACTGAAGACATTTTCTGATATCTTCTATTTATCTGTGTTGTGGAACGCTGTGCCCACCTGAAGACATCTGTCATACTGGGATCCCTTAAATATTACAGGCCGCCACAGTAGGGGGAGTAACTTGTTAAAACCAATCACTAAACATTACAATGTGCAAATAAAAGTAGGAAGAATAAAGTATTGAAGACTGACTGTCAACCCATAATATATCATCATCAGATCAGGATGCACACAAGAATAAAAAGTCAAATGATGATGCCATGATTTATGTGCACTGCTCTAAGAGAGGTCCATACTAAAAGCACATCTACCTGTGAATATGTCATTTTCAACAAATGAATCAAAGTAACAGAATGGGTCCTTGTCTTTGACCACAGAAGCACCACAGGGTTGTGTGTTGAGCCACTCCCTTTTCTGGCTGTAATTTCTGTTGATTTGTTTAGCTTGATCATAAGAATACGCTATTGTTTAGTCTTTTGTGCCGTGCATTCTGCCCAGTGTGTGACAATCGTTCAATCGCCGATATACCAAAAAATAAAAATAAGCGCATCCGAACAGCAGGTGAGATGTGAGCGCCATCTAGTGACCAAAATAGGCTCATCCAGTTTTAATTGAGGGGTCTGTGGGATTTTTAATATCAGCTTCTAAAACTTCCAATATCAGCTCTGGCATGTTATTTCTTTGTGTCCCTGCATGTATCGAACACCATGATGAAAGCTGGCATGGAAGAGTCTGTCACAGGTCATAAAATACGATTCGGACAGTCTGTGTACTATTCTGTTTGACAAGTGTGCGTGCATCCTGCCTAGTGCTGACCAGGCCAGGAATTTGGGTGATGAAGCCTAACCAGACCTACACTTTGAGAAACACATTGACATCTCAAAGATAAATGATGTCTCCAAAAATCTGGAAAAACTAGTCCATGCATCCTTTAGTCGGATTGATTATTGTACCGTACTGTTTAAAAAAAGAAAAAGAAAAGAAAAGAAAAAGACACCTTCAGATCTCTGCTGCTAGGGATCTCACTCATGTAAAGTAGCATTTAAGCAATATAATTAAACAGTTATAGGCTAATAAAATACAACATTTCTATCTATTAAAGTCTGTATTCTGGCAGTGTATTTGCATTTTACATAGGAGCACACAAAGTTTAAACAACGAAATGGACATCTTACAGCAAAGGATCAGTGATGGACTAGTGTGGTCTACTCTTGGTCCTCATTGATTGGTTGATCAAAGTTTAATTTTAGTGACAGTTCAAAAAGGGGGCTGAGATAATTATAATATAACAAAACGCCGTTTTTTTACGCGCGTAGTAACTGCACAAAATGCCGTTTTTAACGCCGTCGAAAGTGTCACAAAGCGCCGCTTTTTACGCGCGGTCTTTGAACGCGCGGTCTTTGAACGCGCGGTCTTTGAACGCCGCTTTTTGCGGCGTTTAGGGACCACAAAAAACGTCGGATTTTTCGGCGTTTACCGAACCGGCGTCTTTTACGGCGATTTTGGCACGAAAAACGGCGCTTTTAACGGCGTTTTTTCAAAAATAACGGCGTTTTTTCAAAAATAACGGCGTAAAAGACACCGTCTTATTGCAATTGTGCCATTTTAGTGGCGAATTGTGGCACTTTCGGCTTGCCATAGTTTAAATGTTCCCCGATCATTTCTACCTGCAAAGTCTGCGATAAATTGGTTTCAAATTTCATTTTAATGGTCAAACTGGAACAGATGGAGATCAGTTAACTACTGTCACGTTGTAGATGTGTGTCAGGCATTTCTGACTCTCTGATTGGCTAAAATACAGGCTTTGTCAACATATATTGGTTGGGAAAAACACATGGATCCGCTGGCTTTTTCTTTCCTACTGTCATTTTTTCACAAGTGAAAGAAATTTGTTGTAGGTTCACATAATTTAAGACCTACCATATGATATTTAAGACCGAAACTGTCAAATTTAAGGACTTTTTAAAGGTGCCATGACATCAAATTTCACTTTTCTGGGGTTTTGTGTGTATAATATGATCTGTTGTGCACTGATGAGGCCATGTGAATGTTCAGAGTGAGAATCAAAGTTCCTGTTTATGGTCTGTCAGCTTTGTCTCTCTGCTCAGAAACAGTTGAATCAGACAGCAGGCTATCATTCTACGTAATTTAATTGCTCCAATAAGAGCACACTATCAAGTAAACAGCGCCCCCCTCTCTCTCTCCTAACGGTTTATGCACCGTCCGCTCCCCCCTCCCCTCCCTGTCTGATTCAGCTGCGTGTATGGAGCTAGTAGTAACTTCTGTGCGGTCAGGTCTGGATTTTCAAACAAATGGATTCAAAAGAAAACTTCTGCAGCAACACTGAGGGAGGCGACCACAACCTTGTCATTACCTGTAAGTTTATTTATTTTCTAAATGCTGTCTTGTCTGATAAACGTAGCTCACTGTCTGGATTGTTGCTAGCAGTTAGCCTTTAGCAAACTCCGACCGCAGCTTGACCTAGATTCTCCTAATAAGGTCATAGCCAAATAAGGTAGCCAATCAAAATTAAGTCGATGTGGTCTCCGGGTAAAGCTCCATATCATCACCGGACCCAACTGTATTACTGAGGAAGTGAGGTCTGGCGTTTCAAAACAATACTCCGCTGTAAAAAATGCCGTTTTTTTCTTTGGAGTATTTACATATGCAGTAATGTCAACAACATAAACTAGTTTTTAACTGCTATGTCATCACTCCTTTTAAGGTATTAAATGCAGTTTTGTAAATTGAAGACTTTTTTAAGACTTTTAAAGACACACAATGGAACTTTTAGCAGTTTTCTCAGTGACCCCCCCTATCGGCAGCTAAACTAGCATCCATCTTGTATCGTACCTGTACTGTGATTCATTCCAGCCAGTAAAAGACAGTCTTATCTTGACTCTTGTTCTGTCCCTTCCTCTCTTTTTTTTTCCCTCTCTTCCAACTGAAATGTTTCCTTGTGTTTCTTTACCAAATCCGACATGATGTGCGATCAAAACACCCACGGTGTTGATACCTGGTTTACATTCGGTTGCTAGCTAGTGACGCGGTGCTGCAACGTCACAGTCGTGTCCCAGATGGAAATTATACATAGCTACTGCTGTGTCTGAGCCCCGGGACGCCTCCAAGCAGTGACAGCTCGAAAATGCACCTACTGAATGTTACTGTGCCCTCAAAACGAATGAGAAACACAAATTTTTGAGGTCTAAAAGTTACGTTGTTTGTCTTTAAGACCATGTGGGAACCGTGTCACACTTGGATTTAAATTCAGATGTTTCTGCATGTCGTGATTACAGCTCCATTTATGGAGCATTTTCATTCCTGATCACCTCAAACGCAACATTTACTATTATTCTAGAGAAGAGAAGGATCAATAAAGAAAGGCATCAGTAGTAAATATCATCATCATCATCAGCGCAGCTGCAGCTGTGGATCATCAGGATGAAGCTTCTCCTCTCAGAACAAACACCAACCTCACCGGTCATCATCCCTCCATCTGTGTAGAGAAGAAAGGAGAGATGAGATGAAGGAGTGTTTGTCCTCCATCAGGATGAAGAGCAGCAGGACTTCAGGTCTGTTCAGATCAGCTGTTCAGCATCTCCAGCTTCCTTTCAGCTCTCATGTTAACATGTTGCAGTGAACACGCTGAGATGAAGCTCACACACCTGCAGAAACTTTCAGCATCAGCTCTGTTTGCTCTGCAGATTTCACTCAGAGTGGAAATAAAGTGCTGAGTCATGAAAGCTTCATTCCTGCAGCAACACTGTAGTGATGGATTTCCTGCTGTTACATGTCAGCTGCTGCTCCATTTAAACAAAGAGTCTGAGTGTTGATGAACATCTGATCTGTTACTGAAACATCAGCTGACACACAAACATGGAGGCTGTCCCTGAACACATCTGGATGGAGCTGATGACAGAAGGACAGACGGACAGATGTGATGACTGGACTTCAGCAGAGGTTCTGGTCTGGATAAAGACCACATGCTTCCTAAATGTAAAGCAGCTTGTGTGAAAGCAGAGACTGCAGTCAGACTGATCTCAGAGCAGAGAGAAGATGAAGCTGATCAGCTGTTTAGTCTTGAAATGAGACAACAAACAGTCTCATGTTGGATCAACACTATCAGTCATTTTCACATCAACTCACACACTGATCACAACAAGCTTCTGGCTCATCTGATTGGCTGACTGACGTCTCTGTTTCTGTCCAATCCTGAAGTGTGACATCATTCTCCTCTCACAGCTTCACTGAGGAAAGCAGCTGCTGAGAAGCTGCAGCTTTACAGGAAACACCAGATCTTTGCTTTGATACCAGCTGTGTTTAGTACAATCCAGCTGAGAGCAGCATGGACCTCCAACCCTCTACTGACCTCAGAGTCTCCAGTTTGTTCTGTGGATTCTCCACAAGATCAAGCAGCTCCTTCACATCTGATTCCTGCAGGTAGTTGAAGTCTCAGGTCCAGTTCTGTCAGATGGGATGGGTTGGACTTCAGAGCTGAGGTCAGTGAAGCACAGCTGATCTCTGACAACCTGCAGCCCTGCAATCTGAATAAAAGAATAAAAAGTGTGAGCTGAAGCCAACAGGATGCAGGTTAAAACAGTCAAAGAGAAGCAGAGAAGAAGAGTTCTCATTAATATTAATGACAACATGCTGCTGCTTCAATAAAGACGTAGTGACTTCAATCAGAGTGAGTTCTCTCACCGACAGACATGACTCTGATTCTAGCGGCTGAACTGGAGGAAAAAAGACTTCAGAGTGTGATAATGGTGACAGGACACACACACTGAAACAAATGTTTCCATCACTGCAGATGTGAGCGACAGCAGATTGTCAGCTTGGTGTAAACGGCCTGTTAATGAAAGCAAACACTGGACTAATTAGCATCTCAGTACAGATGTTGCTTATCAAAGCTGTTTCTGGATGGAGCTGAACTGGCTCACAATGTTTCTTTACATACAAACTCAAACTCAAAGTCAAGTTTGCATCTGAAAAAGTTGAGTTGAAAATAAAAACAAATGCAGCAAAACTTGATTTAAGTTCAGACAGAAATCTGAGATCATTTCTTAAATACTTGTTTTACTTTAAATCTTAACTGTTAAATCTTTTTTTCATATTTTACATTTTTCTTTCAGTTTCAGATTTTCTGTTTTCAGATTCAGATCTTTTATTTTCACTTTAAACTTTACAGACATGTTGGTCTCTCTGCTGATCAGCAGCTTCAGATCCCATTTCCTCATTTTCTCCTTATAATTGGTATCCTGTGCTATAAAAGCAGAATCAGAGCATCAGAGGGATGATTTCAGTCACTTCTGGCTTCAGTTATTGTTAAGATGTGATGAATCTGACATCACAGCAGATTCATTTCTAAATGAGGACTGGATGAAACTTTCATGAATTATTGCTGAGACCAAATGTAATATGACAGGAGATTGTTGTGTTGTTGTGTTTAAACAGGAGGAAGTTTGTCTGACTGTCAGCTGATCTGATTTTACTAGAGAAAAAAGTGGAATTTAAAGAAAAATCTGAAACTGAAAATATTAAGATCTTATATTCAAACTAAAAGAGATTTATGTTGCATTTCTTTTTGTTTGAATGTTTTTTGTTTTTCTTAAATTTCAAGGTCAAAACTTGATCCATTCAGCAACTCTGAGCTGTAAATAAATGAAGCAGCATTTCTCTGCAGTGATGGAGCATCCCTGCCTCTCTCCTTCATGGCTGTTCAGCATCATCTTTGTTTCTGTGTTTGGATCACCTGCACAGGCTCGTAGCACTTCACCTTTTCAGCTTCTCTTTGGCTGCAGAGCTATGAAACACTGACTCTGCTCACATTTTCACATGACGGTGTCGTGGATTTCTTAACCCCAAAAATCTACAATATAAACTGTACAACTGTAGTTCACCATGGGGTCATTGGAAGTAATGGACAGAGAGCTGCTGGTGTTTTGCTAAAGTAAAGAGGGCTTAAGATAATGTTATTATAGCCACGATGTTTCACTTGATATGGGCCATGATGTGTCTGTGCTTATCAAACACCATAAATGGTCTTATCTAAATAAAAGCCTCTGCTAGGGGGGTAATGAAGACTATAAAGATTGATGTCAGAGACAAAGGGGGGTCTTCGACCTCACCTAGAATGGATTCTGTTACTCTGTATTGTTAATAAACCTGAGGTGTTGAACCTTCTACCCACTAGACTGAGTAATTCTCGTTCTTCCTCCATGGTCAATTTTATCCACAACATATTGGCGAGCAGAGCCCAGGAGATTGTTGGACCAGAAGCGCACATCCCTGAATTCTGTTGCGTACTCAGAGGTAAGTTTTTCCTCTTTTAAGTTATGTGGGTTGAATCCAGAAATGTGTGCCCACCCACTTTGAACCTTTGTAAAGAAAGAATGCTTGGTGGGCTCTCATGGTAGAAATGATCTTGAGCGCACAAGATATGTTTTAATTTGGGAATTAGCATGATTCCCTGGTGAAATGTAAGCTAAGTATAATATATATATAATGAAGTAACTGTAATAGCAAAATGCAGTTAGTGATAAGTAATGATGAAGAAACAGTAAAAAGATGGAACAAGAGATGATGATAAAGTTGTAAGCGAGTGTTGTGCACAGCGAAGTAAAAGAAACTGGAAAGGTTAAACCAGTTATTGTGTATGATGAAGTTAAAGTAAAGAAACTGTAAAAAGTTGTAACCAAGTACTGTGTATGATGAAATGACATAAAGAACTGTAATAAAGTTGTAACCTTATACTGCTGTTAAAGACAGATATTGAAGTGCATTTATCGGTGGACTTCAGTAGTCTCCCTGAGAGGAGGCGAAGCTGCCAAGGGCCCGTGTAGACTTAGAGATTAGAAAATATAGGCCTACATGGTTAAAAAAAGGAAGGAAAAAGACTGACTTTTGTCCTCTCATGGGCCCTGGAGGAGTTCATGTCTCTGAAGAGACTTGATGGTGTTGTTGGTTACAATGGGGGTCTGTAATGGTTATAAAAATGTTAAAAATCACTCTAATAGTCAAAGGAAACATAATATGTAATTCTGTGGGTAAAAAGAGGAAAATAAGTAATTTGCTTTAGTTCATATTAGCACTTAAAAAGGGAAAAACAAGCACATAATTGATCTTACAGAAAACAGTGATTGCACAGTGATTCCCTGATTGATTTATCCGCCATCGACTATTCTGGTCTTCAAGCTAAAAAGTTTTAAAATGATGCATCAGCACAATACCGAGTTAAAAATGCAACTGTTTAAGTGTTTTTCTATTCCTTTATTATTTTGCCTTGTTTTGATAGAGCATTTCCCTCAGAATTTATGTTTTAAGAGGTTTTGTCTGCCGATCGGGAATCGATTGAGTATGCCTGAGTCACGTAGGGGAAACGTGTTGCTCCTGCTCGTCCATTACAAGACTGGACGTGACGGAAGTAACACCACCTCGTGTCTTGTGCTCATTATTCCCCTTTCCAGGTAAAATCTCCGCTGAATATTGCATTATATGTCTGTATTTATGTTCTCTGTGGTTTAAGAAATAAGTTCAAAGTAAAATATCTCTGTAGTAACCGATATAACTTTGAGTAAGCACTGCTTCAGGTTAGTTTCACCGTAGTGCTCTTGCTAGCTGCATCACGTGGCGCACGTCGCGCGGCAATAGAGATAACTACACTGCTCCTGTGCTATGTTCAGCAATCAGAGATGTACTTAATGATAAATTGCTGGGATCTGTTATTTTATTTTGTTTAGTTCAGAAGAATAATACTAATGGCTTGCACTTTATAAACGATCAGCCTGTTTAATTGTGTTTTAACTATTAGAACAATTTGTTTGTTTATGAATATTTACAGTCTTGATACATTGGAGTAATAATACAGTTTGCTGCACATAATAAGGTTACAGTACCCATATGTATTTGTATTTTGCACTACCAAAACAGCTAATGTTACATTCTAATTGAGCTCTGAGTTTTATATTTTGCAATTTGTCTATTATATCTTGTATTGTTGGAATATTGTTCTTTGAAAGAAATACATTACAAGACTGGACGTGACGGAAGTAACACCACCTCGTGTCTTGTGCTCATTATTCCCCTTTCCAGGGGTGTAACATATTCTGGAGGCACTGCTGGGATTGAGTGAAGCAAGGTCCGACGTCTGCCAGGAACAGACATCCCCAGCTTTCATTCATCTCCTTCAACTTACCCAGGCAGGCGACATCTAGTGGACAATACGGTGGCAGTTCAAGTGTCTACAACATAAAGCAAAAGCAATCTGAGGTGAACCCAAGGTACCAGGAGCGCTTCTGCCAAGGTTTAACACACAAACTACTGCTGCTACAGGACACTAAATTGTTGCTACAAGGAAAATGGAGTCAAGTGAAGTAGAGGCATTGCAGTTGGAAATAATAGGACTATTGTGCACACTGTCAATAGAGGGTCTAAAAGAACTGTGTGACCTTCTTCTTATTGCTGGACCAGAATTGGAGCATGTGGCAGGAAAGAACAGAACATCACTCATCTTAATGATAAGTAACCATTTGCAAAGTGAAGAGTTTCAGAAACTGGAGGATAAGGGGATGGCGATGCTCCTCCACCTAATAGACAAAATAACTGAGCTCCAGGCTGAGACAGCAGCTGACCATGTAATTGATCCTCAAGTACCATTAAATAAAGACCAAAATGAGCCTGATGACACACAAGAAAATGCACCCAAAGAAAGCAGACCTTCTCAGTCACAGCTACCACAAACTGCTAAAAGTGAGCAGAGAGTCCAGGCCACCATACCAGTCCACAGAATGGCAGCCTCTGGTCCATCACTGGATCTCATCCATCCGCCTTGGCACAAAGAGTTTAAAATATCTGGACAAATTGGGGAACCAGGACAGAAAGATCGTCTCCCGTTTTCCAGCTTAGCACGACAGATCGAGCATGGTCTCCTCAAAGGGTTCCCAGAGACTGAAATTGTTGATGCTGTCATAAGAGCCATTGTTCCAGGGATGCAGTTACGCAGTTATTTAGAGGGGAAAAGTGACCTCACACTGCCTACATTAAGAAGAATACTCCGCTGTCATTACCAGGAAAAGAGTGCAACAGAGTTATATAAACAGCTGTCATCTGAAGTCCAGAGCATGAAAGAGACTCCCTCAGAACTTCCTTATCCGTGCTCTAGATTTAAGACAGAAAATTCTGTTTGCCTCACAAGAATCTGAATCAGGCTTACGGTATGATCCAGTGCTTGTGCAGAACATGTTCCTCCACACAGTTATGACTGGCCTGCTGAACGATAACATAAAACGAGACCTTCAACCATTCCTGGAGAAAGCTGGCGTTTCTGATGAACTCTTGTTTGAGAAACTAAATATGTCCTGTGCCTATGAAAGTGAGAGGCAGGATAAGAAGAAGATGACAGCACCACAGCGGCCTGTAACCATTCACTCTGCTCAGTCTGACCAGACTCCTATAGAAAAAATGGAGAAAAGTCAGCTGTGTCACAGTAAGAATAAGACTGATATTCTTTCAGAACTACAGGAGATGAAAGCTAGCATGACCCTCCTGAAAGACCTTAAAGCTGAAGTGTCTTCCATTAAAGAGTCTATGCAGCAGTCCTCTTACCAACAGCAGCCGCAGCACCCAAACCCACCGTCAGGACCAGATTACACCACACCTCAGTTGGCATCAGGCTACCACGACCCAGCACTGACGCACAGAGCGGCTCCAGCACCTGCAGTACATCAAGGTTATCTCCAGTCTCCTGCTATGCAACACAGGTACCCTCAAAGCCCTGCAGCACAACATGGCTATCCTCAGGTTCCTGTAGCAGAGTATGGCTACCCTCGAGTTCCTACAGCACAGCACAGTTATCCTGCATCCAACCAAAGGCATGGCAACCAACACCTTCCCACAGCTACACTACGACGAAGGAGGAGATGTTATAGCTGTCAGCAGCAGAATGTGGATGACTGCACTCATTGCTTTAAGTGTGGTAGCAGCGAACACTTCTCAGCCGGCTGCAGAATGGGAAGATCAGGCCACTTCAGGGGTGGTACTTTAAACGGGCAAGGGTTACCCCAGCGGGGCAGGGAGTGACCACTTCATCATCAGTGCCCCAACTCTGTGCACACTGCGGTGCATGTGGGATAAATGTGAGGCTCAGACAATGCAGCATGTAAAAATGTGTTGTATTGTTCAAAGGCATGTCAGCATGAGCACTGGGTTGTTCACAGAAATCAGTGTCCAAAAACCTCATGTGATGCTGTCCAAGCTAAACCACAAAAGAAAAGACAAGCTAAAGTTGCACCTCTGGTGGGACAGAAATATCTGATAGACTGCCACATTCAAGGCCAGCAGGTTAGAGCTTTGTGGGACTCAGGTTCACAAGTGACTGTAGTTAGTGAACAGTGGAAGGCAGAACACTTGCCACAGGTGACACTGAGACACATTTCTGAAATCATTGAAACTAATGACACTTTAAATCTCACTGCAGCTAATGGGGAAGACATGCCGTATGTTGGATGGTTTGAGGTTGCATTTAAATTAGCTGCAGGTACAGGAGTCCCTACAACAGAAGTTGTTGTTCCCACCTTAGTGATTCAAGGCAACACTCTTGCTCGCCCTATTATAGGTTCAAATGTTATTGGACTTATTGTTGAAACAGAACTACAGCAGAATGAAGCCACTGACAAACAGCAGTTAATCCGAACTGTTAAAGCAGCTTTTGCTGATTTTGAAATGGAGGATGCTAAAGTGTTTGTTGAGAGAGTTGCTGCTGAACAGCGATCACTGGAGTATGCTGTCAAAATGACCAGAGAGCATGTAAATGTCCCCAGACATACATCTGTAAAGGTGGAGTGCCGTGTTTTGACCTCACCGTTGCAAGAAGAGACAACACTGATCTTCGAGCCAAGTGTCAACCCGCAGTGGTCAGAGGGCTTAGAATTCACTGACACTCTTGTGAAACTGAATAAAGGGGCAAAACCAGTCATAGTTGTGGATGTCCAAAACCCAACAGATCATGACATAGTACTCACTGGCAGGACAGTTATTGGGACAGCACAGCCAGTTCGAGCAGTTTACCCAGCAACAGTGTTTGAACAGCCCTGCTCTGCTTCCCCAGTAACGGTAAATAACATGGAAGTCAGTAGTAAACAAACCTCTGCTGCTGATTGGGATCCTCCAGTTGACTTGAACCATCTTAGTCCCACTGAAAAGGAAATGGTCAAACAATGTTAAGAGAGGGAGTCAGACTCTTTTTCCACTTCTGATGATGACATTGGCAAGATTGAGAATCTGCAGCTTTCCATCTCACTGAAAGACACTGAACCTGTCGCCAAAACTTACCTTTCAGTTCCGAAGCCTCTATATCAGGAGATGAAGAGCTACCTCCATGACCTCATTGCACAGGGTTGGGTCCGCAAATCTACTTCCCCTTATGCTTCCCCAGTTGTATGTGTTCGGAAAAAAAGATGGAAGCCTACGCCTATGCATAGATTACCGTGAGCTGAACCGGAAGACTGTACCAGACCGCCAGCCCATTCCCAGGGTGCAGGACATCATGGATGGCCTGGGAGGTAACTCATGGTTTTCGCTGTTAGATCAGGGAAAAGCTTACCATCAGGGATTCATGGCGGAAGAAAGCCGGCCCCCTCACTGCATTTGTGACTCCCTGGGGTCTATATGAATGGATCCGAATACCTTTCGGCTTGATGAACGCACCAGCCGCTTTCCAGCGATGCAGGGAAGAAAGTCTGGAGGGGCTCAGGGATGAAATTTGCATTCCTTATCTTGATGACGTACTGGTGTTCAGTAAGTCATTTGAGAGCCATATCGAACATGTCAGAACTGTGCTGAGACGACTGAGAGCGCATGGCATAAAGTTAAAACCAGCCAAATGTGAAATATTTAGACGAGAGGTTCGCTACCTTGGGCGTGTCATTTCATCAGAGGGTAGTAAGATCGACCCTGCTGATACCCTAGCGGTCAGAGCCCTAAAAGACAAGCAACCGGCCACAGTAGGAGAACTAAGAGCCATCATGGGTCTCCTCAGTTATTACCGCCAGTACATTCGAGATTTCTCTCGAATAGCTGCCCCTCTTTATGACCTCATGAGAGCCCCCACTGACCGAGAAAGAAATGACAAACGTGGCACATCAACAAAACAGAATAAAAGAAAACAAAACGGGACGCCCTCCAACCAGCCCATTGTATGGACAGAGAAACACCAGCACTTGCTAGAGGAACTCTTGGATCACCTTGTAGAGCCACCAGTCCTTGCATTCCCTGATTTCAACAAACCTTTTGTCTTGCACACAGATGCTTCCAATCTGGGTCTGGGGGCAGTTTTATATCAGGAACAGGAAGGAAAAAATGCGTGTAATAGCATATGCATCCCGAACCCTCACTGAGCCTGAGAAAAACTACCATTTCCACTCCGGGAAATTGGAGTTCCTCGCCCTTAAATGGGCGGTGTGTGAAAAAAATTCAGAGACTATTTAATAGGCTCATCGTGCACTGTGTATACGGACAACAATCCGCTCACATATGTCTTGTCTACAGCCAAACTGAACGCAACTGGATGCCGCTGGGTTGCTGAATTAGCGGATTTTCACCTCACCATCCGATATCGGCCCGGAAAAGAAAATACTGATGCCGACGTTCTCTCAAGAATGCCTTTGGATTTGGACGCCATGATGAAACACTGTACTGAGGAAATGTCATCCCGTTCAGTTCAAGCAGTCGTACAGTCAGTTGAGGATCCAGATTCCAACGCTGTGTGGTCCATGGCACTGTCTGTTCAATGCAATGAAATCTGTAAGCCAGAGTATCAGCCTCTCTCTCCATCAGAGATTTGTCAAGCTCAGAAAGAAGATAAAAATATCGGCCCAGTCATTGAGTGTCGTCAGTTAAACAAGAAACCTGACAGCAAACAGCTGAAGTCATTCAGTTCACAGAGTAAAAGACTCTTAAGTGAATGGGAAAAACTCACCTTAGATGATGATGGTGTCCTGCATCGCAAAACAGCCACACGAACACAACTTGTTCTGCCTGACAAATACAAGGCAACCGTCTTGAAGGAACTGCATGATAATATGGGGCACCAAGGAGTCGACAGAACCACCTCGATGGTAAGAGAACGCTTTTTTTGGCCCTATATGCAGCATGACATTGAACACTATGTGGCTCACAGCTGCTCATGCTTGAAACAGAAGAAACCCACAAAAGAGACTCGAGCACCCCTAACTAACATTGTGACGACCCAGCCTTTTGAGTTAGTGTCCATTGATTTCTTACATGTTGACAAGTGTGCAGGTGGATACGAATACATATTAGTTGTTATTGATCACTTCTCCAGATTCGCCCAAGCCTACGCCACAACATCAAAGTCAGCAAAAACAGTGGCAGATAAACTTTTTAATGATTATGCATTAAGGTTTGGGTTTCCTCGCCGTATTCACCATGACCAAGGAGGTGAATTCCAAAACCAGCTTATCGCACAACTGAAAAATACTTCTGGAGTGTTAGGATCGCGGACAACGCCATACCATCCTGAAGGTAACGGACAGGTTGAGCGTTTCAACCGTACACTCATTCAGATGCTTAGAACGCTCACAGAGAAGGAGAAATCAAACTGGAAAGACTCGCTGAACAAATTAGTTTTCTCCTACAACTGTACAAGAAGTGAAGTTACTGGCTTTTCCTCCTTTTATCTTCTTTTCGGGAGGACCCCAAGACTGCCAGTCGACATACTATTCCGTCTGACACCAGAAACCGGCACAACTGATCACCGTGAGTACATGCGAAAGTGGCGCGAAGGGATGCAAGAAGCCTACGAGATAACAAAGAACAACGCAAGAAAGTCTGCTGAAAGAGGGAAAAGAAACCATGACCGCAAAATAAAGAGCTCAGAGTTGGAAGCAGGAGACCGTGTTTTGGTCAGAAACCTGACCCCAAGAGGAGGAACTGGTAAGCTCCGCAGCCATTGGGAGGACACGATCCACAAGGTTGTACGACGAGTGAATAAGGATGCTCCAGTGTACGAGGTTGTTCCTGAACAAGGAAAAGGAAGAGACAACAGGATTCTGCACCGTAATCTGTTGCTCCCATGCGACCATCTACCTCTTGAAGTGCCCCTAAAAGTTGCCAGGCCACAGAGAACAACTTCAAAACAGACAAATGAAGAGCAAACTAATAGCCAACAAAATAATGACAGTGATGAGGACTCAGAGGATGAGTGGTTCTTTTACCCACCTCCGCAGCCTCTTCAGAATAGGTCGTGTGATGCTCCACAGACATGTGATGAGGAGAGACCCACCTATCAGCTAGCAACCCCTGAGCCGACCGGAGCACATGATGAACAAGGACAAGAACGTGACAGAGCGATACAGCTGGAGGAGGATCAAAGCAGGATTGATTCGCAGGGCAGAGATGAGGCACCCGAGGGAGCTTGAGACTCTTGGAGACAACCCTGTACTGCCACCCATGTTACCTCCTCTATGTGAAAGTCACAGTGAGAACGAACAACCACAAGACCGGCCAAAGAGAGAACGACGACCGCCAAAGCGATTCACCTATGATGAACTTGGTTTTCCAGCTTGTTACAGTCTAGGACTCTCAGCCAGGCCCACATTCAAGTGTGATCCTGTGCAACACTATGGACCCCACCAAGTAGGGGCCATGTGGCCAGATCCTGCCCAGATTCCTACCTATCACCCTGTGTTTTTGTATGGGTGATTAAAGACATTTAAGGGACTGTTTTGCACTCACACACATTAACATTCATGGACTTTTAAGACAATGGACATGCACACACACTTGCACATCGAAGGACTGTTTTCCAAATGGAACTTACCCATAAACACGCATACACTTTTGACTCTGAAGAGAAACACATTAACACATTCATAATGGACTGTTGAAGCAGTTGCGATCCAGCACACACTGCGTTGCAAAGATTCAAGGACTGTCAGTAGGCCAAATGCCTTTATATGGACTGTGTCAAGTTGCATTTTTTGCATACTGCTTTAGCATTTGAATGTCGAGGACGACATTTATAATGTGGGGGAGTGTGTAATGGTTATAAAAATGTTAAAATCACTCTAATAGTCAAAGGAAACATAATATGTAATTCTGTGGTAAAAAGAGGAAAATAAGTAATTTGCTTTAGTTCATATTAGCACTTAAAAAGGGAAAAACAAGCACATAATTGATCTTACAGAAAACAGTGATTGCACAGTGATTCCCTGATTGATTTATCCGCCATCGATTATTCTGGTCTTCAAGCTAAAAAGTTTTAAAATGATGCATCAGTTAAGATCATAAAACGGCATACTGTTGTGACAGCAATTCCCGGCCAAGCGGTCAAAACCGATTTGCCTTTCCGGTGAAACACACACACCCACAAACATCATTTCCTGTCTTATATCAATTTTGCACTAATTGGCTTCTACATACCGGCCCCTAATTGTTAGACATAACAATTCTCAACATATTGGTTTACAAGCCATATACAGTCAAACCAATATCACAAGTTACATTTTTGCAAAAGACATAATTTGGTGATGGGGCGCTCAAAAATACCATTCTTTGTTTGCAGCTTTACAGTGCGAACAAAACCCCTTTTGTCAGGCATCACTTCTAAGATCCTTCCCAAACACCAAGAGCCTCGTGGTGCTATAGAGTCAACTATCATGACAATGTCCCCGATGACCAAGTTTCTTTTAGTTTGGTTCCACTTTTGTTTCTCTTGGAGCAGTGGTAAGTATTCCCTGGCCCATCGCTTCCAGAATAGATCAGAGATGTATTGAATCTGCTTCCAGCGTCGTTTAGCATATATGTCTGTTGTATCAAAAAGTCCAGGCGGCAGCGCTGGCTTTCCTCTCAGCAGCAGCAGGTGATTAGGTGTAAGAGGTTCCAAATCGTTTGGGTCTTCTGACAACTTTGTGATTGGACGATCATTAAGAATAGCTTCGATCTCACACATGACTGTGTTAAGTCCATCCATATCCAAAGATTGTTGTTGCAAAACTGAGCTTAGAATGCGCTTTATCATGCGTATGATACGCTCCCAGATGCCACCATGATGAGGTCCAGCCGGTGGGTTAAAACTCCATTCTACTCCAGATGAAAATAGAGCCTTTTGAATTCTCTCATGGTTCAATGCACCCAAAGCTTCCTTCAGTTCTCTTGCAGCTCCCACAAAGTTTGTTCCATTGTCTGACCTAATGTGAACAACTTGACCTCTCCTGCTGATGAAGCGACGCAGAGCATTTATGCAGTCATCAGTATCTAGAGAATTTGCAACTTCCAGATGTACAGCTCTACTTGCCAAACAGGTAAAAATGACACCATAGCATTTGTGTGTTGCTCTTCCCCTTTTCACCTCAATAGGCCCAAAGTAGTCAACTCCAACATTGGTAAATGGAGGCAAATCAGGAGTAATTCTCTGCTTTGGGAGGTCTGCCATCTTCTGATCCACTGGTCTTGCATTGTGGCGTCTGCAAAACTTGCATTCAGAAATCACCTTTCTCACAGCAGAGTTTCCATGTAGAATCCAATACTTTCTCCTCACAACAGCTAGAGTATGATTGCGTCCACTGTGACCTAATGTTTCATGAGTGTGCCTGAGGATGAGCTTGGTTATGTGTTGATTTTTGCCAAGTATGATGGGATGTTTTTCTTGCAGTGGCATGGCTCCTTTACTTAGTCTTCCTCCAACTCGTAGAAGGTTGTCCTCCCAAGTTGGATCCAGCTTATAAATGGAGCTTTGTTTGCTAATTACTCCCTTCTCAGCCAATCCAGCCACTTCCTCCTTGAACTGCTGTTGCTGACAGTAGCGTACAATGGCAAACTCTGCCTGTGACAGATCCTGTAAGGTCAGAGCAGATTTCTTATCTGAGTCATCTTGGGAAGAATTGCTGATAATCCTCCTTCCACAACGCTTGAGTAAGATGGATTTCAGCTTGAGAAACCAAGCAACTGATCTCTTCAGCTTTTGCCAATCAGAGAAGTAACTGACGAGCCGATCGGATGGATTTAATGCATCATCAGATGTCAGATTCACAACTGCAGCTTTGTGGACCTCAGGATCATCAGTTTCCAGAAAGGGATCAAAGGAAGTTTGTGGCCATTCCTGTTCAGATTTCCATAGAAACTTGGGACCTTCAAGCCAGATGTGATGTTCAATGAAGTCCGACATCCTCATTCCTCTGGACGCAGCATCAGCTGGATTTTCTTTCGAGGAAATATGTCTCCATTGAAAAGGATGGGAAGCTTCTCTTATGGCGGAGATTCTATTTGCCACAAATACTTGAAATCGTGTGTCTTCATTGTAGATGTACTTCAGCACTGATGTACTGTCGGTCCAGAACACAGAATCATCGATCTGAAGTTGCAGCTCTGCTTTCAACATGGCATCCACTCGAGCAGCTAGGACAGCAGCTGTTAACTCCATTCGAGGGATTGTGATTGACTTCAGTGGAGCAACTCGTGCCTTGCCCAATAGGAATGCAACGTGGATTTCATTCTGGGAGTTCTTCAGCCGAATGTATGACACAGTTCCATAGCCATCTTTGCTAGCATTAGCAAAATGATGCAACTCTGCATGAATAGACTCTCCAAAGTCTTTTGGTCGAATACATCTGCTCAACTGAAATGATGTCAAGAGCACAAGTTCTCCAGTCCAGAAATTCCATTTTTTCAAAATGTCTGGAGGTAAAGCCTCATCCCATCCACATTTTCTTTTGCAGAGTTCCTGTTGCAACATTTTGGCAAAGAGAGTGACAGGTGCGAGAATTCCTAAAGGATCATACACAGAGCTGGTTACTGATAGCATACCACGCCTGGTGAGATACTGTTGTTTTATCTCAGTCTTGAACTTGAAGCTATCAGATTCCACACACCAGAGTAGCCCTAGAGCTCTCTCCATTGGAAGGTTGTCCCGATCCAGGTTAAGCTCTTTTAGATCCTTTGCCCACAGATCCTCTGGAATGCTCAGCAAAACCTCTCGATTATTGCTGATCCACTTCTCTAGAGTAAAGCCACCTTGCTTGCAGAGAACTCCAAAATCCTTCATCACCTGTTTTGCTTCTTCTTCTGACCCAAAGCTGATCAGGCAGTCATCCACATAGAAATTCTGTTTTACTGCTTGTACAACGTCATCTGAGAAATCAGCTTTGTTGTCTTCAGCAGTCTTCCTCAGTGCATAGCTGGCACAACTGGGTGATGACACAGCGCCAAATAAATGAACTGTCATCCTGAAGTTCTGAATTTCCTTATTCAGGTCTCCATCTTGCCACCAGAGGAAGCGAAGAAGATCTCGATGGTGCTCCACAACCTTCACCTGATGAAACATAGCATGTATGTCCCCCACACATGCTATTGGCCTCTGTCTAAACCTGACAAGTACTCCAAGCAGAGAGCTGGTGAGGTTTGGACCTTGTAGTAATTCCTTATTCAGAGATCTTCCTTTAAAAGTGGCTCCACAGTCAAAAACCACTCGTAGAGTCCCTTTTCTCGGATGGTAGACACCATGATGTGGGATATACCACACTTTTCCCATTTTTCCTTCCAACTCCACATCTGGCACCTTTTCTGCGTACCCTTGATCAATTACATTTTCAAGGTAGGACACATACTCTTGGCAAAATTGCGAGTTGCTCAATAACTTCTTCCTCAAGCCAAGAATCCTCTGCTTTGCCACAGAAAAGTTATTGGGTAATGTAGCTGCAGAATTTCTGAGGGGTAAGTTAAGAACATATTTGTTTTCCTGATAATGTGCAGTAGAGTCCATAATGTCCATAAATTTCAAATCCTCTCTGGACATCTCTTTCCCTGCTGAGGTTTTTTTCATTGAAGTCATGGTTGTATTGACTTTGTAGCATTAGCTCCAGATTTGTGACAGAAATCCTGTTCACTACTGCTGTTTTGCTCCTGCCAATTCCATGTAATGGTCCATTGATGACCCATCCTAATACTGTCCTTATAGCATAGGGGCCATCCGATCTACTGTTGATTACCTCCCAGGGCTCCAATAGCTTGGGTGCGTTGGTTCCTATCAACAGCTCAACAGTAGCATCGATGTTGGAAATGGTAATCTTTGACAAGTATGGAAATCTTTTCAGATCTGCAGCCGTAGCAATATTAGACTCGGATACTGGCATTTGTTTCTGTGTTAAAACCTCTGGAAGCAGGTGAAAAGTGTTGGAATTCAGGCCTGCTACTTCAAAGCCAAACAACAGGTGTGTTGGAACCACCTTTTCTTGTCCCATGGTTGTCAACAGAAACTGAGTTTGTTTTCCTGTGACCTTCAGTTTCTGCATAAGCTGTTCTGTGCAGAATGTAGCAGAACTACCAGGATCAAGGAATGCATAAGTTTGCACCTCTTCATTTCCAGTTGTGGACCTGATGCGAACTGGAACGATGGATAGCAAACAATCTTTTCCGGCCCCTGTAAGACCACATGTCTGTGTTGGAGTGGATATAAGGTTGACAGGTAGTTGTATGGTTGGATTAATATGAAGCACGGTTGGATGTTGCTGACCACAGGTTTGACAGCTCAGACGATTAGTACAGTTGCGACTCATGTGTCCAGTACACAGGCAGCCGAAACAAACTCCCTTTTCCTTCAGAAAAGACATCTTATCTCTGTGCTTTTTACTCTTGAACTGTTGGCAGTTTTCCAGGCGATGAGTATGCTGTGAACAGCAGCAACACACTTCCCTTTGTGAGCCATCCAACATACGCTTGTCAGTGTTCACTGGTTTCACGGTCGTGGCGAAGCTTCCCTTTACTCCTCCAGAACGTTGTGGTCTGGGTATAGATCCCCTTGAACTGTTTCCTTTGGGATGTGCATGCTCAATGTCTCCATAAATGGGATCTAGAAGAATCCGCACATGTCGTTCCAAATATGTCACCAGATCATGCAAGTGAGCCCTCCGGTTAAATTGCTCCATAATGTCATAGGCCTTTGTCCTCCATCCTTCCCTCAACTTGAAAGGCAACTTAGAGACCATCATTTTTATGTTTGATGCCATGTTCAATTCCTCCATATAGTCAAGCTCTTGCATCACATTGCAACATCCATGCAAATATAAAGCATATGCTTGAAGTGATTTGGCATCCTCGGATTTTATTGTATGCCATGCCAACACTTTATCCATATATGCATAAGCAAGCTTATACTCATTTCCAAAGTGTTCCTTTAGAAGTTGTTTGGCCATGCTGTATCCACTGTCAGGAGCCATATGTTGGCAGCTACGGACCAGTTCCCTTGGCTGTCCTCTTGTAAATTGCTCCATATAATACATACAGTCTGCTTTGTTGGCCTTTTCTTCCACACCTTGCTCAAATGCTTTTATAAAATGGTGATATTGCAACGGGTCTCCATCAAAAACAGGAATGTCACGTGGTGGAAGAGTCAAACAACGCTGTTGGTGCACGACTGCTTCCATAATCTTATTCTGTTTCTCCATGATAGTGAACATGCTGCTGGGTAAGGCTTGATCATATGCTTGATATTGAGTTCTTTTACTCTGAGCTGTATGCATTGGTTCCTGTCCCCGATGTGTTGTGTTACATGGCATTAAATCTGGGTTTGACTGCTTTGGTCTGGTGTCCATTGATCGCTGCTTGTTGAATTCCATTGACAGACAATAGGTGTCATCTTGTCCATGTTGTGGTTTGTACTCCTTTGCTTTGGGATTGAGTGGAATTGATGTTAATGACCTCCTTTCCTTTTCCAAATAAGAGTTCATGCCATCGGATTTTGCAGTTGAACGCTGGTCCTCCATGAACTGAAAAATGTCCAGTTTGGCTGTTGCTGCAGCAAGCTCTGTTTCCAGTTGAAGCTCCTCCTTTCTCCTTTTTAGCAGAAGCTCTTGTTCCTCCAATGCATGATGCTCCTTCAAAGCTGCCATTCGAGCTAAAAGAGCTGCTTTCTCTGCAGCAGCCTTTATTCTGGCAGAGGAAGTACTTGTTCTTGAACTGGCCACACTCTTTGTGGTTTTACCCACATTGGAAATACTGTCATTAGGATTGATGTTATCATGGCAATCATTTTTTGGCTTCACCAGTACCCTCATTTTCAACATTATGCGTTTGATTTTGTACCACCCAAAGCTTAACATTTTCAACAACATCTGTGTTAAACATCATCTTTGCTTTAAACCAGGTTTCATGCCTTTCACTTTCTTCTTGTGGTAATAAACCCATGATAGTATTGTGAACACCATGTATTTCATCACACAATCCACAAAGAACACTTAAAGATGTTTTCACTTCAGAAACATTTCCCATTTCCATTAAACCTTTGAGAGTTTCTCTTAAATTACCAGCCTTTTCAGTTTAGCCTTTCTAACATATTGCAATTTTTCAAACTTCTCAGCCATTGCTTTGGCAGTAAGTTTAACCACTCGTTTACTCACTTGGGTTTCAGTCTGACTCCTAACAGTCTCTTCTTCATTAAGGCATTCCTTTAAAACTGAGTCAGCATCCGTGTGCGCAACAGAGTCTTCCATGATCGAGTAGATCCCAATTCCAGTTAAAGAAAAGTCACTTGATCGCAAAGTCACTTGACGCGCGTTTTTTTTTTTTTTTTTTTTAAATGTCAAACGGCAACCAGTGCACTGGAATTACGCATTGATAATTTCAAATGGCCATGGCGTGAGTGTAGCGCTACACATACCTCTGAATGGAGAAAGCTTGTTATCCAAACTGTGCCACACCTGCGAAACCAAGCCGCTGAAGCTCCTCAGGTTCATTCACACGGCGATCCTCCTGCTCGTTCCTCTGGAGCTGACCTGGACCACAAACCCAAGCTCGCCGGCGACATCTTTCCTATTGCCTGCACCAATATGGCAACATCATTCCAGGCGTGATCCTCACACTGATCATCCGCTGCCGACGCCTCTCCCACACGCCGCCTCCACTATGCCAACGCTCCTCACCTCTCCTGCCGGTGCGCGTCGTCTCCACGTGAAACGGGTGTTGACAGGTGACAGCCAGCCACGCCCCTGCGTTCCTCTGTGCCACGTCAGTATAACCAGGTAATCCTTTGTAGTCCAATGAGCCAGTAATCCAAGATGCTTCAGCTTTGATTTGATGTCGTTTCCATAATTTTCACTTGGCACGGTTTTGACTTACATTGAAGGGGCTAAGCCTACGCTTAAAGCCACTGGAGTGTTTTTCTACCGGAATCTTTTGGTTGACACGCATTTGCCGGATGAGATGGTAAAGTAGAATGTCCAGACGCTGTTCTTGCAGTTAAAAGCCAATTTATTCTTCTTTGACTCCTTCAGCAAAGGATCATAAAACGGCATACTGTTGTGACAGCAATTCCCGGCCAAGCGGTCAAAACCGATTTGCCTTTCCGGTGAAACACACACACCCACAAACATCATTTCCTGTC
Organism: Atherinomorus stipes; assembly: GCA_023101725.1. Classification (NCBI taxonomy): domain Eukaryota; kingdom Metazoa; phylum Chordata; class Actinopteri; order Atheriniformes; family Atherinidae; genus Atherinomorus; species Atherinomorus stipes. The sequence goes on along the minus strand of JALJCO010010724.1, from coordinate 19,886 downwards.
TTATATCAATTTTGCACTAATTGGCTTCTACAGGCTCTATGCACGTCACACTTCCGCGTTTTGTTCAAGGATGCATTCCTACTTCCGGTCGGCGTCTACTCTACACAATAATGGCGGAGTCTGATGGAAATTTTACACGTTGCCTCTTAGAGTTGCCAAAATTCACCATCAATGATGTTCGTCGGATTGTCCGATTGGCCAGCAAGACGCCCACATCTATACTTGAAAAAGGTTTCAAGTTTTATGTGTGCGTCCTATTTGTGTGATTTTGAAGGTAAGTTGCTAACGCTTTGCTGGCTTGAATTAGCCACAGGTGTCATTTTTCATGATTCACGTGTTAAAAATTGTAACGTTGGATATGTCACTGTTTTGATGCTTGTGTTTTTAACAAAAGTCTCAGGAAAAAAATAGGGTAAATGAGCTCACTGTGAGAGCTCGCTGCTACCGCTCAATGAGGAAAGCAGAGGCGCCACATCAGCTAAGAGTAGGACATGTTAACATGACACTGTTCCCAATTTTGTTCCAATCCACGTTCAAAGTTCATTTGAACGTGTTTTAAAGGTTTGTTCTGACCTTGTTTTTACTACTTTTACGGTTCAGACTTTGCTTCAAGTAAGATGGTTGCCAGATGCGGTTCCAGAGTAGTTGTGTGAAAATTTGCTTTGCATCGGCTGTAGTAAACAAATGGGAGTTTCACACTTCATTAACATTTTTGGAAGTCCCGATTTTAACTTAAGTCATGGCCGTAAATTCAGGGCAAATTTAATTCACTTAGCTATTCTTCAAACTGCATATTCTAATTCAGATCAGGGTAGCGTTTTCCAAAACCTCTGCAGCCCATTTCTGTAACAGATAGATATAACAAGAGAGAACATAATTGAACAATGTGCAACTTAAGGAAACTCTTAGGGCTGTGATGGTTTCATGAAACACTATCCTGTGGCCTGTCCTCTATTTCTTATCACATGCCTCCAATTTTAGTAAACCTTTCTGTTAGTTTATTTTATCATCCTCAGCAAAAGGCAGTAGGAGAAAACTGCACTGTCAACGTTGTTGGTGGCATTTGGCCTCTGTGATCAATGCAGGCTTCTTATTATTGAAAATGTCCCTGCATAGAAATATTATTACTGCATTTTTCAGGCTACACATAGCTCTGGAATATAAGTCATATCAGTCATGAAATGGGATATATGAGGGATCCACAATAACCATTTTTTTAAACCGATACTGATAGCCGATTCATTTCAGCTCCAAAAGACCGATACTGATAACTGATACCGATAACACACAAACATACCTGAAAATACCAAATCAAAAAATTCTAACTGTATGTTGTACCTCGTGTTTGAAATAAGAAGAGAATGTGGTTTGGAAGCTGTTTTGGGTCTCTCCTGTGAGGCAGCAGCTTTCTTTTCCTGATCGTAATATCTCAGGAAGGAAAACTTAAAGGGACACTGTGTAATCGGGAGCAGCTCCCTCGTACTTTTTATGCTGCATTCGCGTGAAACTGGGCAGACCGACGACATCGCTGCATGTAAAGTTATCACCGGCCTCTATGTGAAGACGTGGTCCGTCAGTTACAGTGACATCAGTCCACATCTGTTCGGTTGTCATGGCGATGTCGTATTGTTTTCCCTAACCCATGTTTTACCGTCTTTCGCTCGGCTTCATTGATTAAAATGACATCTGGTTTGTTACCAACGGCCGTCTGCCCGACTGCACGTGAACCCAGCATCAGTGAGACGCTAGTCTCTCCCCTCTGCAGCGCGGTTACTTTTCAAAGGCATTACCTCGAACTGAGCTGAAAACTCCGGTGTGTCCGGTGAGTTTCTGTGTTTTCCTACTGTCACGCTTCTCCCGAACGCAAAAACATGGCGATACGACATGGCAGCCTTCACCGAGCCGCCCCGCTCGATGTGTAAATGAATGATACGAACGGCAAATTTAGAACTTAGAGGAGCACTTCAGTTTGTTGATGGGAGTGTTTACTGATTAATGAAAAAACACTTTTGAACCAAATAATCAGTTTTTGTGAATAAAACACAGGAGAACTTACACAATATCCCTTTAAAATTGAGATTTTCAACATCTGCATCTCCAATCCTAAAAATTCCAACTTTATGTGACATAAGTTATCAGGGTAAGTCATCATGATATCGGACTTATCAGAATGACATCATAATTTCCTGTTATCGGTCCAAAAATTTTTGTACATCCCCATATATATATATATATATATATATATATATACACACACACTGGATTGTAAATCATATTTAGAAATTTATTCCACAAAACAAATGCCTGTAAATAATCACACTGGCTTGCATTACCAGCATCAGGAGAGGGTAGTTTTGCTCCTGTTGCTCTTTTTTGTTTTCCTTATCTTTAAAAAAAAATCTTTTCAACTTAATTTCTGTATTTCAGGTCGACAATACGTACGTGATTCACAGCCAGTTGTACTGGTCAGTAGTCACTGTTCCTGTGTAGCTGGTCGTGGAATGTGCAATCACTTGGTTGCTTTATTATATCAAACTGCCCATTACTCTGCAAGTGGCATGTCAGCCGTACCTCCAGTCCTTGCTTGCACACAAACTGAACAGAAGTGGCATAAACCCTGATCGATGGTTTGTATCACTTGAATGACTCTCTTGGTTCTATCACTTGATCTCTCTTTACTTGTACATTTTCTCCTAACATCAACTTCTACATAAACAGGGAGTGAAGCCAGGACCTGTCGACACCATGGTGGTCAGAAAGCCAAAAACCAGGTGCTACCACAGTCAGTGGAATTAGGTGTGTAACAGATGATGTACTTTGGCAGAATACAATTTGTTGTAAGAAAAAAAGCAATGTGTTAATTACCTGATTGTGTACTCTGTGTATTTCAGATAACATTACACAGTTAAACTGTGTATGGTTTACTAGACTAATAAAGCAAATTATTGTATGCTGAATGATGTTATTTCAGATCTAAACTTTACAAGGGCTACAGTGGTGATCTCCCAGTTCCGTCCACACTCAACCCTGGTCCTGCCTACGCTGAAATGGCTGCAGAATGTGTCCCCCTCATCTGCCAGATGAATATTTCTGCCGACAAGCCACTTGTCGATTCCATTTTTGGCAAGGTGCATGCTGGCAGTGTGCTGTCCTACCAACATCCTCCACCTACACCTGACAGTGTTGTTATCCACGAAGATGCGCCTCCATTTCCTCGATTGCCACTTGAGGGGTTACCATCTGCAACCAACTGAGTGTTTGTTTGTGCCAACACACCAACAGTGCCTGCACCTAAGCTCTCTGTCTGTGACCTTGACGCAGTGCCATATGATTGAGGAGGCAACCAGAAACCAAAGTGCAACGCCTGAGTGGCATTCACTGAGGAGGGAGAGGGTGACTGCTTCACATTTTAGGGAGGTAAGCCATGTAAGGGCAGGAACGGCAGAAAACCTGGCTGAAAGGATCATTTGAGGGACAAGACAGACTCCACTCATGAAAAGGGGAATAGAAATGGAGAGGGGTGCATTAAAGGACTACGCGCTTCTAAAAAACCTGAACCTGACCAGGTGTGGGTTTGTTGTGCAGCCAGATGCACCTTGGCTGGGGGCATCACCTGATGGCCTTGTCTATGATCCGCTCGAACGACCATCATTTGGCCTTGTCAAAATAAAATGCCCAAATGCTCAGAGCTATGTTGATTGCAAGTTTCTAGTACCTGACCACGGAGCACACAAGCTGAAAGAGAGCCACTGCTATTATTGGCAAGTTAGAGGACAGTTGCTCATCACTGGGTTACAGTGGTGTGATTTTGTTGTCTGTGCCCATGATGATATGTTCGTGCAACGCATTCATAGAGATGCTGCTGTTCTCGGGAAATGAAAAATAAGACTGATTTGTTTTTCTTTTACACATACCTGCCCAAATACCTGTCCATGTGCAAGTAATGAAAGAAATGAAATGACGATGTATTTTATTACATCAAAATTTATTTGTTTGTAGCATTTAAGATACAGTAAGTAAAAAATCAAAGTTCAATGACAGAAAAAGGTGATGTACATTTCAAAACTGTTTCTATTTATGTGTAATCGCTCCACTAGAACAGCTGTTACATGTTTATTTTCTAAGAATTAATCATTTACATGTTCTCGCTGTGTGGTGCACATATGGAGGCAGCCATATTTGTTCCACCACTTTTACTACAGTGTCCCTGATTGGACAAAACAATGTGTGTGAAGTGAGAACCCTCTGAACTTCAAAACTGCTGTAGTAGCTTTGTTTAATGGGAGTTACTGTTTGGGATCAGTAATGTCTTAAAGTAGATCCTCATAGTCCAGTCATAGCTCCACCTGAGACCACTGGATTCACGCACACATGAAAGTATCTTTATGTTTGGGAAAATTTTGGCCACTAACAGCCACCATACATTCACAACAGTGCTGGAATATGAATTCATCTGAAAGAAAACATCTTTTGTGTCAGACACCATCTTTACCACAAGATGTCTGTAATTCTTACATACTTTTCCTTTACTGAATTTTTGTGTATATACTGTACCGACTGTATTGTCATATGTTTAAAAAAGAAGAAATGCATTAAATCAATTGTATCCCTTAACATGACAGCCCATTTTTCCATAGCTGCAACTTAATTGAACACCCTTTTTGTTTTGTGCAAGTGCTAACCAAGCTGTGCTGGTTGTGACACACAAAAAAAACAAACAAACACAACTTATTTACAGTTCATTATCTGTCTCCCAAAATTAGTGAGTGGTTGCCCAGGCTTTAACCAAGGGCTTGTTCTGATAATTAACCAAAAGACATGCCACTGTGTACAGTTGGTTGATGCTGCCTGTGAGTGAAAGGGGGATTTCTGTACTAAATATTTTATGCTCCTTCACCCTGCGAATGAGATGTTCAATGTGGACACGAAGTCTGGCAATTGACTGGGTCTTTGAAACCTCTGGGCCTGATAGTTGGGCTCTCTTGGATAAGAAGGAAGGTATGTATACTTTGCAGGGTACACAGTCTTCCACAAGAAAACCCTTGTCAACCATAATGGCCAGAGCGGGGTTTAAGAGCGACACAATACCAGACTGTTTCAGAATTTCCCGATCACTGATGCCACCTTCATAGAGAGGCGACACAAATGTCACTGCTCCACGAGGGCCATCCCAATCAACCCTTTGAAAGTACAGTGGGATTTGTAACTTGAAAACACCTCACTCTGAAGAAGGGAGTTTGGCAACGGAGTTCAGTACAGTCTAAAATGATTTGGGTGTCTGAGAAATCCTGAAACACTTCTGGTAGGTGAGCTTTCACTGACTCCTCATCCAACCAAATGCCCACAGCCCCGAGCACCGTGTAGAGGAAGTTGACCCATGTGTTTATGATGCGGCTGACAGTGGACTGGTGAATTTTGAAGCGCTGTGCCAGGTCTCTCTGCATCAGACCCGACGACAAGTAGTTCATAAACAGAAAAAACTCATCGATGGGTTGAAGAACCTGAGGAGGGAAAATATAATTATTACCAAGCAGCCATATCATGAACACCAGACTAATTCAGGGTGGGTTAACTTTTTTGCTGCCAAAACATGCACTGTGGGTTTTTTCTTTTTTTTTTTTTTTTTTTTTTACCTTTTTACTAGGGGTGAGAATGGGCTCTATGCACAACTCCACTCCTCTGTTTCCTGTCTTTCATTACTGGACAAACTGATTAATCCAGGTGTGCCTGACCATTGTTGTCGTGGTTACTGAGGTCAGGCACACCTGGAGTAATCAGTTTGTCCAGTAATGAAAGACAGGAGACAAAGGAGCTGGCGTAAGTTCAGGAAGTAGTGGAGTTGTACATTAAGCCCATTGTGGCGATTATAAGTCCTCTTCATATGATGTATTTATTCTTCTCAGCCACTGAACCACGTGATTCCAGTCAGCACAGTGCTTGGTCAGTGGCTGAGGAGAGCAAATACATAGCAGGAAGAGAACTTCTTTTTGCCACAATTCCCCCTCTAATTTTATCATAACCCGTATTGACAAATAGAGGAATTTGAGCTACTGTAGTTTATATGGGCTGCTGCATCTGCTCAAACCTCAGAATGTGGTAATGCTAAATTAGACCTGCCAAATACTTTATTCAATAGTTATTAATATGACTAAGTGGTGTAGTCTTATGAGATTATACTTGCCTAATTCAACATGTGAAAAAATTCGAAAAAGCTGACAAAAGAAAATTATTCACCGTTGCACTTGCAGTGTGAGGAATCTGACTGGTTCCAACACTTTGTGCTCTTGTCACTCGAACGATGTTGTGGATGGCTGGCTCTATTTGTGTCCAGAAGGCCATCAGATGGGCATGGCTGGCAAATCTGGAAGATATGTGATATTATTTTATTGAAAGCTACATTTATCCCCAGAACAGTGGCCCTAACCATAATATATGATAACATATATTATTTAACCAAAAGAGGCAAGTCTGAACTTCCCTGCTTATACTGCTTATATATATATGTATATATATATATATATATATAAAGTATATATAAAGTACTTATATATATATATATATATATATATATATATATATATATATATATGTAGTACTTTTAGAGTTTGGCTGGCCATGCAGCTTATACAATCGTCCTCAAAATTATTCATACCCTACTATTAAAGAATGAAAAAATAATAATCATCCATCAGTGAATTAAGTTAAAATTGACAAAATTAATAATAAATAAAAATTCTATGAAAACCATTACATTGACTTTTAATTATGTTTTCAACAAACATATTAAAAACAAACAAAAAATAAATCAAGCACGATGGGGCTCTGAAGCCAAAATTTTGTTGAGCAACACTTTGAGACCATCACTGCAATCAGGTGTTTTCTCTGATGTTCAAATAAACTAATACAACTGTTTGCAGGTATGTTGGTCCACTGTTCTTGGGAAAGACACTCTGTGTCTGGGACAGTTTATTATTATTATTAATATTATTATTCTTTTCAACCACAATTAAAAAACAAACATTTATTTCACTAAATTATAATTTTGTAAAAAAAATATATATATATTTATGAATATTTTTATTTTATTTTATAATATTTATTAATTGGAGGGTATGTATCATTTTGAGGACGACTGTATATATAATGTAGAATTAGTTTTAAAATGTTCATACAGACTGACTGACGTGAACCAATGAGTAAAAATTACCGTCTACAGCCATGGGAGGGCCCTCTGTGACAACTATGCTGCTGTAACAACAAAAATCCGAATAAATCCCCAACTGGCTTGGTTATCTGTCTTTATTATCATTTACAGGCATTATTGTAGAAGTTTAACCAGTTAAAAAGAGGCTATATGACTATGACTGACTATATTAAGTCTCCCAGACTTTGCTACCTTTATAGTGGTAGCAACACCTTAATGATTTTGTCAAGAGATGTCAAACATGTTTATTTACCTAGTAAAGAACCTGATGTCATCATCCGATGCAGAAAAACGTTCCAAACAAAACTTGTTGTTGATGGTCACATCTTCAAGTTGTTGTCCGAGCAGCTCTATTTCTGCTAGCAGATCCTCGTTGCGTTCAAGAGTAAGATCCAGCGCAGCAGGTTCAGCAAGGGCGCAGTAGTCATGGTCATTGTTTTCCAGCTGAGGATCGTCAACTGTCATGTCATCAGTCAGCTCGTTGTGGGTAGGTCGTTCTGTTCTCTCCCAAACTCCTAGCCGTGGAGCAGGGACAGAATAGTTGTTCCAGTTGAAGAGAACAGGGATGGCTCCGTTCTTTAGCCGCCTTCGTCCATCTGGAGTCTGTGGTTGAATTAGGTCTGTAGCCTGGAAGTGTCGGCTACAAACTCTGGAGCTGTCGGATACTATATACTTGTCACGCCTGATGTTAAATATCCAGCGGCTTTGTAACTCCTTATCCTTAGGAAAAGTGTGAAAACTAAAGACGGAGTTGCATCTTGCTGATGCTGTGCAGAATGGTACACAACAGTGGTGGCTCGCTGTACTTCCGACTCGTTTCTGTAGCGTTATCTTTGCTTTTCTGCATGTCATCGTAACATGAACAACACACTAAAAACAGCAATAGCAAATAAAAACAAGGAAACATAAATATATAACGACGTGAGCAAAGATATTTGATTAATAAACAAAGCTAGTCAGGCTTGTCATCTGCGTCTACAGTTGCCTAGTAACGCACCGGATGTAAACATGCATCCTGGGGTTTCAGCGGAAGTTACGTCATTCCGCTGCGTGCATAGAGCCCATTCAAAAGCAATATATTATTTCACTAAATTATAATTTTTTTTTAAAAATTCATTATTAGTTAAGATTTTTGTTATTTTAATTGCTATTGTGAATTTCGCCTTTTCTTCAATTAGAGGGTATGAATAATTTTTGAGGACGATTGTACGTTTACTCTATTTTTTTGTCAACCTACCAGTGGGTCACAACAACCTTTTTCGGTGGTTTTGTTTTGGTTGTTTGTTCATGCTATTATTATCATCATTATTATTATTTTCAGTAGTGTTATTATTGTGATTCTCCAGTGCATGGAGAGTTGGTGCAGTTATTAGTATAGAGGGAAAACAATCTTTACAGTTGGAGGATAAACACACCATCTCACAAACTCTTGTGTACTGGGATTAAATTAATTTGGACCTGAAGAGACCCACACACGCTGATGGATGTGGAAAATAAGACATTAGATTACCAAAAAAGCCTCCATTAGGCCATGACAGGCATACACTTCCTTTAAGTTGAATACATTTACAATTAATCCACTTGTGTTCTCTCTACTCTGGATTTATTGCTTTAACAAAGACAGCACTATAACACCATGAACATAAAATTATACATTCATAAAATAAAATAAAAATACTTAATTGATCCCAGGGAGAAACTGCAGTGTTGTACTGTAAGAGGACCCCCCGCTTATCCTGTCTTTGCTTGTTTTTGTTTCCATCACAAAGCAGTGGCGTAATGTGAACTGATGTTCATCATTTTTTTCTGATTTAAGCTATTTGTATTTGTATTGTACTGTATCATCTCAGTCTGCTTTTGTGTCTTTTTTAAATCATTATTAACAATAACATTGTGATTATATCTGTGAAAAGGTTATGTAGACAAGTTACTTTGTGTTAAAGGAGTGCCTGCTAACATATAACAGACTGGTCACCTGATCATTTGAGTTCCCGTTAGCAACAGATACATTAATTTCTAGAGAATTGTACACAAAGACAAAAATCCATAAACTGTTTGGATAAAAAATGTTGCACATTAAAGCTCCTGTAGTTTAAATATTTTTTTCTGAAAATAAACATTTTTTAAGGACATGTTGATTTTATATCGGAAAAAGAAACACCAAATATTCAAACATGATCTTTGTTTTTTCTGTCTTTCCTTACTGCTGGTGCTGATGATTCGGGAAACTTGATGTGGAAAGTATCATTTGTCACAAACAGATGCAAACTGTAATTTATCACTTGGTTAGTGAAATATGTTACTGTTCTGATGTGTACGCCATCTTTTGGGACTCACCTTGAAGTTAGTAGTTTTCTGTTAAGTTTATGGAAAAATCAACTAAAGCATGTCACAGTCAGTGTGATGATGTATGTGGATGCTGTACTTTTTCAAAACAGTTTCAGCGTTTAGGGTTCTGATTCCTGAAAGATTCAACTGTGGTTTGTTTTGTTAATAAAATATTTAAATATAGAATTTTATCTCTTTTTCTATCTACATACTCAATAAGTTTTTTGTTTAGCCTGCTTACATTTTCATCTGAAATAAATGTCAACATCTGTTAAGTGTTTTTTGATGATTTATTTAGTATTAGTATTTAGTATTATCGGATTTTGTTATAATTTGAATGACTTGAAAATTGTCTCATGTAGCTTCCGGATAATAACTTCATAAATTCTAAAGACAGATTTCTTCTTGGATTCACTTTTACTTTTACTGATCATTTCAACTATGACTATATGAATTAATTAAATTTAATTTTATATGATTCAACACTGGTGCACAAAGTGTTACAAGAAAAGTATACTTGTCTTAGTTAAATGAGTAATTCTTCATCAGTGAATAGTTAATTATAGGATTAATTCTGCATTTATTATTCTTTTCTCTATACCAGAATTACGTTAAGTTCCTTGTTAAGTTTAGATGCTGAAATAACCCATAGTTAATTGATTCAATCTCAAATGTATAATTTATTTGCGCTTGAAATTATAATTAATTATAGTTAATTATTATAATTTAATTAATGATCCCTCAGCGGCCCTAAATTAGATGAAGCAAGTAGTAATGATGGATGGATTTGTAGTTGGTGCAGTGTTGTGATTTTGAAGTAGTCTGGACATCAGTGAGGTGACAACACTACAAACTGTCAGGAGAAAGTCGCACGATGGAAGCTGGAAGAAGCTGCCCGGAGAGAGGCGCTTTTTTTAGGTCAGTCGTCTAACCGACGGTACTTGACAGTGGCGGATGTGTTTTCCGTATTTTCCATAAAAAGTGGGGATAACTTGTTCTGTTAAGTAAGGCTAGAAAATGTGGAAGGTTCTACCGAGATGAGTAAGTGTTTGCCGGCAGCAGAAGCTATGGTGGTCCGAGGAGAGGAGGACTTCAGGTAAAGAGACGAAGTTCCGGATAATTTTGATGTACTCCTGGAAGCTAACAAAGGAATGTTCCGCAAACGTTCTCCGAACGTTGCATTGAGCAGCCAATGTTCTCTGAACGTCGAAATGGAAAGTTTTCTAAAGGTTCCGGGAATGTTCGCAGCTGACGTTCCGCAAACGTTGCCAGAACGTTGCAGAAACGTTCACTGACCTGACCTTCACCTAAAATCGTACCGTTTGGAGAACGTTCGCCGAAGTTCAGCTGCTGATGTTCCTTCAACGTTCTGGGAACGTTCGCAGAAGGTCAGCCGCTAACGTTCCCGGAACCTTTAGAAAACTTTCCAAGATGACGTTCAGTGAACGTTGGTTGCAGGTTTGGGCGAACGTTCCCGCGACCTCAATGCAACGTTCGCGGAACGTTCCTCTGTCAGGTTAATCATGAACTAAAAATTGTGGCCGTTGATGTTGATGCGTTTGTTATTTAAAGGTGCCATGACATCAAATTTCACTTTTCTGGGGTTTTGGGTGTATAATATGATCTATTGTGCACTGATGAGGCCATGTGAATGTCCAGAGTGAGAATCAAAGTTCCTGTTTATGGTCTGTCAGCTTTGTCTCTCTGCTCAGAAACGGTTGAATCAGACAGCAGGCTATCATTCTACATAGTTCTATCATTCTACGTAATTTAATTGCTCAAATAAGAGCACACTATCAAGTAAACAGCGCCCCCCCCCCTTTCTCTCCTAACGGTTTATGCACCGTCCGCTCCCCCCTCCCCTCCCTGTCTGATTCAGCTTCGTGTATGGAGCTAGTAGTAACTTCTGTGCAGTCAGGTCTGGATTTTCAAGCAAATGGATTTAAAAGAAAACTTCTGCAGCAACACTGAGGGAGGCGACCACAACCTTGTCATTACCTGTAAGTTTATTTATTTTCTAAATGCTGTCTTGTCTGATAAACGTAGCTCACACTGTCTGAAGTGCCCATGTTGCTAGCAGTTAGCCTTTAGCAAACTCCGACCGCACCTTGACCTAGATTCTCCAAATAAGGTCATAGCCAAATAAGGTGTAGCCAATCAAAATGAAATCAACGTGGTCTCCGGGTAAAGCTCCATATCATCACCGGACCCAACTGTATTACTGAGGAAGTGAGGTCTGGCGTTTCAAAACAATACTCCGCTGTAAAAAATGCCGTTTTTTTCTTTGGAGTATTTACATACAAAGTAATGCCAACAACATAAACTAGTTTTTAACTGCTATGTCATCACTCCTTTAAAGACCAAATATTAGCCGATATCTGATAGCGGGCCAAAGGAAAGGGGCCCCTGGGCCACATAGAGGTACTGTAGGCTACACCAACACGCAGTCTATCAGCCTGCTCCTCCAAAAGGAGGATTTTTATGCCATTTTGGAATCTACATAAATCACCTGCTTCTACTTGATATTTCCCTTCCATGAGCAGTTTGAGGGATACCCGCAGCTCACATCTTTTCTCATCTAAATAAAACTTGGTTGTAAAGCTGTACTGCAACTTTAGCCAGCCATTCTGTAAATTTAAAAAACAAACAAACAAACTGATTCTGTTAAGTAGCCTAGAAAACAGAAATAATTTCAATCCTATAATGTTGAAGCTGATTTGAGTGAAGTTACTGAAAAAAGTTTACTTATGGAACAAAGATAAATTGAAGAAAAGAAATGTGAAGTCGAGGAGGAGACAGAGCAGCTGGGAGTTCAGTAGTTTACCATGAAACCAATTTCAGTTCATGTTTTACTGATGCGGGAGGATGAGAGGCGAAAGTGAAAGTATTCAGTTCAGCATTTTGAGTCACAGCGGCAACAAAATGGACCTCGAATCCTGAATAAAAGTGAGTAAGAACCACATTATTCTTGTTTTTACTCTTGTCAGAGGGTCTGGGTAGGTTTTCTCTTCGTGGAGTGGAGGGAAAGAAGAGTTAAACTTTTATTCTCCGTCCCTACAAACAGATTTTATTCAACTACTCAGTCAGTCTGCGTGACTTCCTGTTTCTCGGCTGTCTGACTCGTTAGAAAACTTCCATTTTACTGTGAAACTTCAGCAGAAAACTCGACGATTTTCCTTGGAAATTTGTATAAAATGCATTTTTCGCCTTTAATGTGTTTTCTGGCAGACTGAAAATAAATACTATTTCCGTAATTTCCTGGCGCTCACATATGTACTTCGTGCACGCGCCCTGTGGCTGGAGTGGATGTGATCTCCGCGTACACAGCTTTTAGTGGAGACCTGAGACTCAGTTGGCCCCCCACCCCACGCAAAACTAAATGAAAATAGTCTCAATCGTTTGTGCTGGTTTCTGAAAAGAGAAAATAATCTGTGCTGCTTTTATTCTTAAGATATTAAATATTGTTAGGCCCCCATGTTGTCCAAAAATGCACAAAAATAGTTTCAATCATTTGTGCAGAAATTATTGTTTGTGTTGCTTTTATTTTCAAGATATAACAAGTTTAGAAAAATACTGACTTACTTGCTTTACTTATAAAAATTTTTGCTAGAAAATACATCTAAAGAAATTCTACCTATATCAAAGAAATTTGGGATGAATAAAAAAAAAAAACAACCTACATTATTATTATTTATTATTATGAAAACATTTTTAAAACTGGTAATTCCATTTCTTTTACATAATTATGGTGATCCTCAGATGTTTTCTTTTCACTTCACAGTGATGAAGAGTTTCAGTGATATTTTGTCTCATTCTTCCTGCAAACACATCTTAAGTGTTCAACAGGACAGGGTTAATAAATAATCTGGATTATCCAACATTTGCTACTGAGAACAGTTCAGAACTGCAGGCAGACCAGTCCAGTACCTGCTCCCTCCTCTTCCTCAGTCACGCTGCTTTAATGTGCAGAATGTGGATCTTCATCTTATGGTAAACTTCATGAATGTCCCTGGAAAAGATCCAACCCCAGACCATCACAGAACCCTGATCCACCCCAGACCATCACAGAACCCTGATCCAGACCCAGACCATCACAGAACCCTGATCCAGCCCCAGACCATCACAGAACCCTGATCCACCCCAGACCATCACAGAACCCTGATCCAGACCCAGACCATCACAGAACCCTGATCCACCCCAGACCATCACAGAACCCTGATCCAGACCCAGACCATCACAGAACCCTGATCCAGCCCCAGACCATCACAGAACCCTGATCCACCCCAGACCATCACAGAACCCTGATCCACCCCAGACCATCACAGAACCCTGATCCAACCCCAGACCATCACAGAACCCTGATCCACCCCAGACCATCACAGAACCCTGATCCAGCCCCAGACCATCACAGAACCGGGCTTTTGGACTCACCGCTGACATCAGTCTGGATGCTCCTTTTGATCTTTGCTCAACATTTTCCAGCTAGGATCTGGAATACTGATGGTCTGACCACAGTCCAGGTTTCCACTGTGATGGTCCTGGTCTAAAGAGCTAAAGGAAGCTCAGCTCCCCCAAAAAGATTCACCTGAGACCCTCATGGTGAGCTCTAACAAAGAGTCCACTTTCAGGGTAGATTTCACTTTATTTTCCGTCAGGTTACTGATGTTTCTTAAACTTAAATAATGACATTAATTTGTCAGTTAGAGCTGCACAGTGTTGGAGAAAACTGACATTGCAATACTTTCTAACCTGCAATATATTGTAATATGAATAGATAGAGGAATCTTCATCAGATGACTTTCAGCACTTTAAGTTGTGCGGCTCTCCTGCCGTCTTGTTAACATTAACCTGTATTGATCTTCCCTGTGAACGTTTCCAGTCTGGTATCAGTCTGTATGTGAGTTTTTCTCATCTCTTTTTGCACTCGGACGTTTTATTTGTTTTTTGGCAAACTGATTAAGAATGATGGTGATTGGTGGATCGTTCTGCACAGTGTGTGTCAGGTACCCTTGAAATGAGATGAGAACACTGAGTTCATCTGCCTCCGACATTACAGGACCTGTGATGTGACTGTTGCACACAAATACATTCAGTGATGACGTTCAAATAATATATTGTGCTGCACTATTTGTTTATTTATTCATTCAAGGTGAAAAATGCAAAATCGTTTCACTGCAAGGTTTGCTGTTGCGCACTTGAAATGTTCAGTTTGACATGAATTAAACCCAGAAGTGTGTTTTCTGATCTCCATGGTTGGATTGTGAAGCTGACCGCTGGTGAAAGAGGTTTAAATGTTTTCATGCTGCAACAGACAGAATCATGTTTCATCCAGATGTTCAGACGAGTCTTTAAGGACTCTGGAGATCCTTTGGTTCCAGCTCCAAGTTCTGTTAAATGACGGTTTGGGTTTTTTCCTCCTGACTTCTGTCATGTTGGACGACTTCACTGCAGCAGAAACTCAGCTGGAAAACAAACAGCTGATCAGCTGATCCAGATGTTTCTCTGTCATCACAAACTCAGTCTGAAGTTCTGAGGAAACAAATGACGTCTGATTCTGACAGGAAGCCTGAAGAAACAGAAAGAACAGCAGGAGGTCAGAAACTGGTTTCTGTTTGGGTGTTAGACCTGAACAGACGTGTTTGTTTTCTCTCTTTAGTTCTGAGTGTTTCTGCTTTACCTCTCAGGAAGACGAGCACAGAGCAGAGTCTGCAGGATCCAGCTGTCCGTGATGGCTGACCCATCCAGACCTCCAGACTTCAGGACTGGACCAGAACCATCACACACAAAGTAGGTGAACTGCTCATGAAGGGGGTCAGCTTCTTAGTTGAGTCTGTTACCATGGCAACCTAATGCCAGAAGCGGACGCTGGATCTGGACGTGAGAAACCTGCTCAGTTATCCAGGTTGTAAAATCTGTTTCAGTTCATGTAAAAGTGGCGGATCTGACAGCAGAGGACCTGGTCAGAGACTTCTTTATTTAGTTTCAGACCAAACCAGAATGTCTGCATCCAAAGTTGAATTCTGGCTCAGCTAACAGGCTCCAGCCATTTATGAATACATTCAAATGTTATTGATTGTAAATGTTCTGCAGGTCTCACGGTTGGATCAGACTGGAATGAATCCAGTTTCTGGTCCCTGCAGAGGATCTCAGAGGGTCAGAAGCTGAAGCCTCCAGAGTTGCTGGTCTGTGTGTAAAGTTCCTGCAGAGGAAACGTGTCCTCTGATGTCAGTCAGCTAGAAAAGCTGTAATCTGATCTAAGAGGACTGATCCAAACATGAAAGCTTCTGATTCTCTGCAGCAGTTTGTGTGTTCAGAGCTTCTTCAGTGGTTTTTATCAGTTTCTCACTGATTGATGTGATATGAATGACAACATGTTTGTGTTTGCAGAGGTTTGGACAACAGATGGAGAACAGAGACTCCAGAACCCGACTGTCTGTCTATGAAGAGTGACCGGTCTAAAAGAGAACCTCTAAACTTCAGTGATGGACCTGGACCTTCAGACTCACGGTGAGAGAAATGAAACAGAGGTTTCAGGATGTTTACTGATCTCTCTGTCGTCTAGAACTGATGTTTCATGAACTTAAAATTATGTGTAAACCAGCTAAAACTCCTGTTAACAAGGTTAACAAAGGTTCAAGGTCCCGTTTATTTTTGAAGCACATTTGAAAACTAAGTTTGACCAAAGTGCTTCATATGAAATCAAACTGTTTATCAGGCTACAACTTTCTAAAATGATATAAAGAAAAAAAACACAAGTACAAAGTTCCACATGTTAGAATGATGACAAACATGGAAGCCAAAAGGAAGCCTCTGTTTGCCAGCAGGGAATTTACAAGAGCAAATTAACTGAATAACTTTCACATGCACTTTGAATCTGACATCAGGGAATGTTTCAGAGTCTTAGCGAATGTTAATTGCAATGAGACGGATCGGATTTTAATTGATTCAGACGCTGTTACAAATGTTTGCAAATCCATGCATATGAAAAAGGCAACTCGACCTGACAATATGTCCACCTTCATTTTAAAGACATTTGCTGAAGAGCTGATTTCAGTTTGGCACCGGCTATTTCAGTTCTCAGTGGACACTCTGACTGTACCAAAAATCTGGAAGGCATCTATCATGATACCAGTGCCAAAAAAGGCATGTCCCCAGGAGGACAATGATTATAGACCTGTTGCTGTTACCTCAAATGTTTTTAAAGCACTGGAGAGGCTTATGATTGGTGTTCTTCAAGCAGATGTGGCACCAGTGCTGGACAGATACCAGTTTGCCTATACACGTAAACATAGCACAAGTGATGCCATATCAACACTGATGCATTTTACTCTGAAGCACCTTGAAAAACCAAACTCATACGCTAAGCTGCTATTCATTGATTTTAGTTCTGCTTTTAATTCAATTCAGCCACATATTCTCCTTGATAAATTGGTGCAGATGAATGTCAATCCTTTTTTGGTAAGGTGATATTTTTCTTTTCTCACCAATAGGCCACAACAAGTTAGATTTAATTCAACTCCTTCAGATACAGCAGTAAGCAGTATGGGCGCCCCCAGGGGTGCAGCAGTTCACCATTTCTGTTTACGCTATATACTAATGACTGTGTTAGCCTTGTGCCAGACCAGTATATTGTAAAGTTCTCTGATGATACTGTCACTAACCAGGCAGTGTAATGAATCCATCCATAAGGTCGAGAGGTTTGTAGACTGGTGTGACAGCCACAAGCTCTACATCAACACCAGTAAAACTGTTGAGATGCTACTGGATCCCAGATCAGCCAGTGACCAGAGCTCTCTCACCATTCACAATAGTATCATTAAACAGGTGACTTCACATTGATCGTGACCTGAGCTGGCAAACTCAGGTTGCCACCGCGTGTGCCAGGATCCATCAGCGCCTCCATTTTTTGGGGAGAATCCGCTTATTAGGGCTCTCCAAAAATATAATGATGATTTTCTGTAGAGCTACGATAGAGTCCATCCTGTGGTATGGCATGACCTGCTGGTTTGGGATTTTAACAGTTAAAAACCTCTTAAGCTCTATAGCTCTTTTTAAGGTTTCTGCATACCCAAAATGAATAGAGTATATCTCTGCATCCACAAGGTCTATTTGAGTGTCATTGAGGTGTCATAATAAAGGGAACACTTGGGACTTTTGTTCAAGTGTGTAAGACAGAATTTCTGTTAGTCATTCTAAGAAAGCGGTTGTTTATGTTTGTATGCTTTGGCTGCTGGTTCACTGAGTTTTTGTCGTAGAAAAATAATAGTGGTACTGTTGAAATCGTCAGGATCTTAGCTTTCTATGTGATATGCTGTTTGTTTGTCTACCATGAAGTATCAGAGAGGTAGCGATGGAAATGTGCAGTATAGGTGGACGCTCTGACCTTATTTAGATTTTGATATTTAAACATTAATATGCTTGGTGTATGTTAAAATGACTTATATGTGCTTGTAGCAGAGTTTCTCCTGTTTAATTTGATGTATGGTATAGCTACAAATTAGTGCAACATTGTGCGTCTTTTGCTGCAGTGAGTCTCAAGGTCCCCCAATTGGGGGGGACCTTGGGGTTTTAAGAGGTTAAATCTAAGACTCAGATTTACAACCTCATGAAAACAGCTGGTAAGATCATGAGGCAAACTCCTGCCAGTCTCCAGGAGCTTTTTGATCAGACAGTCATTGCACAGGCAAAACATGTTTTATGTGACAGTTCTCATGCTCTGCACATGGAATACACATTATTACAATCAGGGAGGAGGTACAGGGTCCCAATGTGTAAAAATAACAGGTACAAGCATTCATTTGTTCCACGACCCATAAAGCTCGTTAATGACGTATCAGTCATAGAGTAATGTCTTGTTATTTTTGTTTATTTGCGTAGAAGTTTGGTCCCTTTGTACACACATCTGTTTTGAATTTATTATGACTGTTGGGTCTTGGACGTTTGTTGTTGTGATTGCTCTGGGTGTCTTATTGTGGATATGTGTTGTTGTTGTGTTTTTTTTATTGTTCTTATTGTTTTTATTGTGCAGCAGTGCCCTTTTAACCGAGCCAAATTTCTCCCAAGGAAGACAAATAAAGAAATCTGAATCTGAATCTGAACTTAGACCCAATGAAGAAGACAAAAGTCTATGATGAGGTTTTAAAAGCAGCCTTGGTTCAATATGATCACCATCTCCTGTTACCATGGAAACTAACTAGATGATGGAGCTAGGGATGCGCATCGTTAACCGGTTTCGTTTGGGAACCGGTTCTGAGTCAAATGATTCCTAAGAGTCGTTCACAAAAACCCTTTACGATTCCTCTATCGATTCTTCCCGGGCTGCGCCGCAACTGTAAACAAACGTACCCCACTCGCAAATTTACGATGACGTCTCTCACAAGCGGCTGCAGAGCAGAGGTGGGCTGACCTTTTACATGCGATGCGCTGTGGAGAAATGTCCCGGCAAAAACCATCCAAAGTCTGGCTGCATTTTACAAAGAAAGGCAACATCTCTGGATCGTCACCTGTAGAACTGGAACAGGGATCTGTGCGCCGGTGGTGGCGCTTCCATCAGCTGCTGCGCCGCAGGGGAGACCTGCGGTCTGGATGCGCTTCATAAAAAACTTTGTGACTTCACTGTATTGTTGGTTGTACTGATTTATTTCAGACACTCGCACAGTGAAAATGATGCTTTGACCAACAGGGCTGATAATAACTAAAAAATAACCAACAAAAAGGAGTGCAGTCTAAAACAGTTGGACTCTCCCCGAGTTCATCAGCGTCTCTCCACACCTGTCTCTCACGCCTCTTCTCTCATTTCCTGGGCGGAGGAGCAGGCGCTTATGGCCTCAAGAACATGAACACAAAATATAAAACAAATAAGTGAAATGGCTCTAATCGCCAAAGATGGAAACGCAACTAATACGTCCAAGCATTTGGCTACAACACGGTATTATTCTCCAGCAATGCTGTGTTTGACGCACCAGCACAGCAGGTAAAATCAAACACCTGGCTAACGTCATGTGATCATGATAAAAAATGATGTTAATTTAGCACCACTATTCGAATTTGTGTTACCAGCCTTCACTTCTGAATGTTGCATTTCCCATCCATGTAATAAAAGCTGCTTGACTTGTGGACTCATTTTAGTCATTGAAGTTTTGTTTGTTTATTCCTAGCAGTGAATAATTATGATTATTATTATTATTATAAGAAACCTAAGGTGTTTTTTTTCTTTTACTTGTCCTGTCCAGTATTGTAGCAAGCAGAATGATGATCTGGGTTCTTTATTGTGTTTAACAGATTTGCTTTGCCAAGGAAAGCGTAATGAATATAAGGCTCCTCTTTGATATCCCGCGTTTATTCATTTTATAAA